>RDSH01000318.1:0-19607 GCA_009428295.1 Tilletia walkeri
AAAAAAAAAAAAAAAAAAAAAAAAAAAAAAAATCGGTGACCTTGGAGTTTGGACGGCCCTACAGGTGCACATGCTGCTCGCTGCTCAACACGACTTCATAAAGTGCGAATGCGCTGTAGATCCGGGCCGTATCTCACAACACTTTGTGAAGAGCCAAAGTCATAATGGTGAGTCCAGACGACAGTCCAATCAAATGCACATGCCTGATTTCTGACCTCCCCTGCTGATTGCTGTCTACTCGTACAACAGATAAAACACAGTTCTATGCTGCATCGGCAAAGTTCATTCTGTGCCTCATCAAAAGGCTGGAGCCTTCTCCTTTGCCGCGTAAGGAGCTACTAATCCCCCTCCAACTTCAGAGCAAATTTTGTTCCTCAAACTTCGAGTCGCAACCCAGTGCGAGTGCGGGGCGATACACCTGGAAAAAGTCAAATGAGCGATCATAAAGATGATTGCGACCAGGCGACCACAAACGTCGTGATGTGTCAGAGTTGGAAGGTCAGAGATGGTCACTTCGCTGTCTGGCAGCCGCTTCAGTACTCGTCTACCTCGGTTCTGTGATTCTGTCCACGGCACAACGCCACGAGGTACGATCGTTGAAGCGGAAATTGGACGATCACAGCGAGAGCCTGGAACGGATCGAGGACAATGTCGATGACAAACCCGCCGACACTTTCCGGTCGACATGGCTCAAAGTGTGTCAATACGATCGAATTTTGAAGAACGTTTGCACCAGAATCGTTTATTAAGTGTACGATCCAAGGCTGGTATTAACTGCGGACTTCAAACTTTCGGCAAACATCGAAGACGAGATCGAAGCTCTCGGCAAGCAGGCTGCTATGATGCGAACTTCTGTGCAAGATATGATGGTCAAGGCATGGCCACATCTAGAAGAGATCGTTACAACGCAGGACCGCCTTCAATGCGAGACAGCCTCTGTGTCGACCAAACCAAAACTACTCAATGGGGCGCACTCGAATCGCCAGAAAGCAGCAATAAGCGTTGGCAAGGCCGTTGTCCTCGGCTACGTCGTATGGCGACTGCAATACATCCTTCGCACAGAGCTAACGTGCTCCTCGATGGCACAACTGCGAGACACGATAAACACTCTGCATCGCTTTTGTGACGACGCCTGGCAAAGCGGTGTGCTAAAGCCCGAACGCATATGGATCGGAAGGCGAAATTTTCCGAAGAGATGACAGCGTGCCTCGTATTTGAGCTTTACGGCCAGAAAATCGACGAGTATGGCTGATGGCCCGAAGTCAATTCTTCTCAACCACGCGGCAATACAAGGTTTCGACGCAAAAAACGATCGATTCCGCTACCCGTATGATAACAATACAGCCCTAGCCACCTTACTCCGGGGTCTACGCGCAGCGATGCACGCCACGATTTGGGTCATGACTAAAAATGAGCCAGAAAAGACGTTAAAGTTGGTCAAAGACTTTCGCCGGGGGCGGGCCTTGTGCGATCTCGACTTCCCGCTGCCTCGTCTGGTCGGTATCTTTCGAGCAACCCGGACCACCAAAAGACCACTTAGCGGCTCACAGGGCTTTGTTTGGTCGCCTGACTGTCAGATCTGTCACTTTGGAGAAAACTCAGAAAAGGAGATTGCCGTCAAAGCAGTTCTTGAGAGGTGTCGATCTCTCATTAGTAAAGGGGTTCAGTCTTCTGGCGGAAATAGAAATGGTTTCTGAAGACGATATCAGAGCCACGGCACCGCTCCTCAAGACTTTGGTCGATCCAGCCAGCAATTTCAAAATTCGGTTCTACTTTCTGTGGGATAGCTCCAACAAAAACGTGCTGTCTGCTCTTCAGGACCGCTCGTATCAAATCACCCTTCACACTGTTGATACTGTACTCAAATGCAACGTGGTCAAACAAGTGGCGCGCAAATGTCATCCATGAGCTCAGTAAGTGACACTCACGAAGTTCAGTTTCCATTTGCGTGACATCTGTGTGACACTCACTAGTTGCGCACATATCACGCAAATGTCATGGGGTAAAAGAGCTCAATCAGTACTATAACAGTGTTAATTAGTGACACTCGGTTTTCAATGAGTGTGTAATTCGTGAGTGTCAGTCGCAGCGATTTTCAAGAAAATTCTTGTGTGCGCAATTCACATAACCTCAAAATGTTGATCAGTATTGCACTCACGCCGGCCTCGGGTTTCAATTCCTCCGAGGTTTCAGAATGCTCGTACACAGAAAATAGCTGGAAGAAGGACTCTTTCCTGCCTCTCTTTGATCTCCTTCTCTTTCCTCATCAGTCAATCATCCGTTAATCGCTGCCCTCCTTTCCTGACAAGACCAGTGGTCGGCTACGACAATAGTCACACGATTTTGGGCATAGTCATAGTCATAAGCAGTTTTGGGAAAATCGAAATAGTCATAGTCATGATCAGTATCAGACTATCACTATAGTCCACCTAGTCGACTATAGTCACAAGGGCCTATATAAATATAAAAGACTATTGAGACTATAGTCTAGACTATTTTGCTGTGACTATAGCTTTTGACGAGAAGATTGAGACTGTACTCAGAGTGCTCCAGGGAAAATGTTTGTGATCATAGTCAAAACATATGAAGACTCAGCAGTGGTCCGCATCGAAAACAAGTCAGTTGGTGAAAATTTAATAATGCTGTGTATTTTGATTTGTACGGGATGAAGTTGATGGAGTGCTGGTTGCTATTTGCTCCCTACTCCCAGAGTTCGAATCAAGTCGACCCGACAAGGAAAATTAAGCGGACCGATGATCCGGGTTGTCCTTCAAGGTCCGACTTCCCGCAAGGCTACCAACACGAGACAAGGACATGAGAAGGTGAATCATTCGGGATAAGCTAATGAAAAAGCATCCGCAGCAGGTTCACGCACGCAAAAATTTGAAGATAAGCTGAATCGAAGATGCAGACGCATTCACCATTAAAAGTGCTGTTGGAGTTTGGACTGCTCGAGAATTGTCAATGATGATTGCAGGTGTATACGTGTCCCGGCTCGGTGTTTCTGTTCGAGAGCATGATCTTGTGGCTGGCGATGGGGTTGATGATGATGGTCGCGGCGCTCGCCCACTGCGGAGGATAGGCGTTCCCGGTCTTGCTGTTAACGAAACCAAACGACGTGCGGCCCTTTTCAGTAAAGTCCAAGCGCAGCTTCTGAGGCACACCGTCACCTCTGCCCAAACGGAACGAATGCAAACTACGGATGGTCACGGAAGAACCCTGAAATTTCTTTCTTCTATCGGGGAACTCATTTCGACGTATTTCGGCACGGCAGACCTTATTTTGAAGTATTTTCGGGGACCGAACTTGACATAGTGCAGAATTACGCATTCCGTCGGAACACCTTTCTTCTTCTCCGCTGTCAATCGACCTTTGACCTTGTCGACGAACCGCTTCTTCTCCAGGTCCCAGTCGAATACCTTTGGCCAACCCTTGTCCAAACCGTTTTGGATGATTCCTTCGCGATCGACCCGCACCTTCTCACTGACACTCTGGATGAAACGCCGCGCGCGAGCGTCCTGCCCCTGCTCCTTCTCCTTCCCCTTCTGCTTTCCATGCCGCCCTACACGCTTATCCTCCTCGTCACTATCATCATCCCCAGCGTGGTCATGGGGAACGATCTCCTCCTCAGAATCATTCATGGCAGCCGTATCTTTTATGACGCGGTGGTTCTGCATCCCGTAGTCCCTGCTCTTGGTCCAAACAGCTGTAGCCTGGCTCCAGTCAAGGCCACTTTGATAACCGGTGAGCTCGATTGCGCATATCGGGATGAGGACGTAGGTCGGCGGTCGCGAACTCGGTGATGGTGAGCGGCTCGAACGTCTCGGCTTATCGGTCCAATCGAGCCTTCATCTCGTCGAGAATCCAAGCCATGATGCTTGCTGCGCGAGCAGGCTCAAATTACACCGCATGAGCAAAATCCGACCAGCCTTCGAAATCTTTCTCCTTCGCAGTCCCTCGTTGTTCCAATTCTGGCCATGGCTCTGGATTGGAGATGAGCGACTCGATCCGCGCTCTGCAGGAGTCAGAGTTGGGATTTTTCTTCAAGTCCTCCCAATTCGAATTGTACTGTGCTCTCCGCTCGCGCTCCTCCTCAGCGCTGATCGAGATGGCGGTGTCTGGCGGCGTTGAGTGACGATGGAAATGATTCTTGTGTTTGGCCATGAATCGAAAGTACGCTTGCAGACGAGGCAAAGACCTTGCAGCCCGTCATCCTGAAACTTTTTTGCCGAGATGAATCGATACAGCAGTGCCTTTGTCGACTCTGGCCTTGATGAGCACTGCGTCCTGCAGTTCGACTCCGTCAAGTGGTTTGTTGCTGCCGTCCAGGATCTTGTAGCTGCTCTTGAATGGCATGTCGTAGCGAGGGTTGAGTATGGCGTTGGGGTTCGAGAGCCTGGTTGACTCATGCAGGAATGTGTGATTGGACTGGTGGGCGGCCAGAGGCCACCGGCCGAATGTCAAGGGCCACTTGCTTGGAAGCGCCATTGTCGAGTGTTGTACCGAGAGAGATTTGGTTGGATGGTGACCGCGAAAGCGCCTGCGTTAAAGCATTCGGCGTAGCTGGTAAAATATAGCGCCCTAAGGCATTGAGCGTAGCTGAAGGAAGATCGGACTCAGGATATCGCACCGACCGCTTAAGTGATTGATTCCTTGTTTCCGCAAAAATTATAAGGATTTTCAGCATCATTTCTTCTGTCGGCGTCTTGGTTCCGCGAAGTTCCGCAAAAAAGATATTTCGCATAGGTTCTTTCACTACTCACTAGTCACTCTCAAAAAGTCGAGACGCAGAAGTTTCTGTTTTGACAAGTAAATAAGTTCTGGAATTGAGGGTGCTTGGAAAATTTCGATGGGGATTGTGAGCTGGAATCACTTACACAAAACGTAGATCAACCAGATTTCTCGCTTTAATCCCGAGTGAAATCGTGGATTCGTCGAGAAGCAAGCAGAATTTAGCAGATGGGAATTGAATCACTGTTAAAAAAGGTTCGGGTCGTCTCGTAGTCAGATTTATTCGTCTTGGATGTCGAAATCATCGCCGGGATTGGCGTCGAGCATCTCAGTGACGGCTTCAGAGGTATAACCGTCTGCCGCAGCTTCTTGGCTGCTCCACTGTGGTTTTCCTGTCTGGTCTTCCTCTTCTCGACTATAACTTTGGCTTCCAGCTCAAGCACCTTCGGAAGTAAGCCCGCGGGTATTGAGCCTTCGGAAACCCACTTTCCAACCGTGACAAGCTCGAAACTGACGAGAGATCCGTCACTCTACATCGACAGAGGTAGCTGCGATGCAAAGGTAGAGAAGATATGTACTGAACACGTCAAGGCCGTCTTCTCTTTCCACGACCGCAAGAGATCGACATGACTTCCACCTTCGAAAATCACAGTCAACCTCCCCAAACAAACTTTGATCTAATCGCGAGGCTGAACCACTGAAGATCTTTTGCTTTTCCCTTGGCCCTTGCAATCATCATGAGCTGCTTCGCTTTTAGTCAAGCCTGTCTAACTCTTTGGAGTCATTTTCGAAAATGAATCATCGGCCTCTGCAGCTCCGTCGTAGTATATCGTGCGGACGCTCTTCAGCGTAGCCAAAACTTTATCCTTTCACTCTTGAGGCGATTTGAGCACCGTCATGTTAGCAGATCGATGGTTGGGATGCAAAACTTAAAAGTGAAGATGACAGCTGAAAGAAAAAGAGGTGATCAAGAAAACTGTAGACTCATATAGCGCAAGAGTATATACCTGATACCTTAGCTTGATCAGTCAACCCATAGTATTTGGCCGAGACTTATTTTTTCTTTCAAATTCCGCGAAAGGACATTCAGGATAATGAATTCCATTCGTAATCCGCAGCTGATCATTCCTACGAAATGTAAATTACCAAAATTCCGGCAGTGGATCACAATTTACAGTGTTCGCATCCGCATATCTACGAAATGCGAGCCACACCCAAAAATAATCTGTTTCGTGGAATAGGTACCCCCAGAGTAAGCCCCGAAATTTCCCCGGCTTCCGGGACTACCATGGATCGGAAACCTTCTCCTCATCCCGGACCAGGTTGAAAAAGGCGAAGGCCCGATGAACCGCGGTCGCCCAGCGTTACGCCGTCGAGGCGGGCGTTGATGTCGGCGGAGCCAACTGCCGATGTACTCTCCCTGCCTGTCCAACTTGCGGATCAGGGCTTCTGGAATCTGCGGATATGAGACGGACGAGCTCGGCGACGGTGTTGATGTGCCAGGGTTTACCAAGGGATGTAGATTTCGAGCCGTATTGCTATGTGGTCAGCACCCGAAGTTCGCGTTCCAAACCAAAACATAACAAAGTTCAAAACTAGAACTCGCATCAGATTGTCAACGTTTGAGATTGGTGTAGGGACCTCTTCGGCAGACTCGATACCGATGCCGGGGATGTGTCGCTCCGAAACATCGGGGGACTAACTCGGGCTGGTGAAATGCTGGTCGGAAGGAGCGGAAGGGCTGGCGTCAGACTGGGACGTAGGTAAAAGGTGTGGGAGAAGAAACGAGTTTTATCACAGGATGGGTCAGTATTTTGCATTCAATCGCAGGATGGGTCACCTGCAAAATTATTTCACAGGAATCAGGATGGGTCGCGTCAAAAATTGGAATTTTCGCGCCGAAAGCATGAAGGTCTGCAAGAAAGTAGAGACGCGAGTTGGCATGAGGAGCGCGAGACATGAGTAGTGAGCAGATCGGTACTGCTTAGTGGTGTGGGAAAGTTCTCCGCAGGTGCGGCAGAACAAAATCTCGATACGGACAAAGGGAGCAGAGTTGGACGAAGACGCGGTTGCTGAGTCAGAAGAATCGACTTGCTTTGACTTTCCCTTCCCTGCTTCAAAGCGTTTCTTCTGTGGACGTGCACTCTTCTTCGCAGGGTTAGGAGCTTCGATCTCAGCCGGGGTCAGATCGTCTCGGGATACTGGGACATAGGGTACTTTGTAAGCACGCGTCACTCCTCGGTCGTGTACCAGCCTGCCACGTAAGGAATAACCTCCAGCTTTTGAGCGGCAGCGAAGCAGCATACGTGCGCGCAAGGCAGCAGCATAAGATTGGGATTGGGAATGCCGCAGGAGCAGGAAAAAGACCCTTTGGACCCTGTGCTGACCTTGGCTGGGTCTTCGGGATTCGGGCAGCAAAGTAGAGTTATGAGAAGATTGTTTGAGGAGGTATGCACCACAATGTGGGCAACTCACCGACTGCAATAGTCAATGCTGCCCAATACTTGACAGTCTTGATAGAAGGCTTCCCGAGACCGCCACGCCCAACGGTATGTTGTCGTCGAAAGGCTAAAAATACAGTCAGGCGATTGCAGAGCACAGGGACGTCAGCCATGTCCCATGCGTCGTCTGGCATTGGCCATATACTTCCGAAGCTCTTTTTCCGTTGAGCTGGCGATACATGGTTATGTACCAGTCTTCGACTTCGAGTTGCCAGTCGATGATGTGGACTTGTGTTGAGATGGACAAAGTGGTACTGGAGAGAATTCATATAGGGTCAACACTCAAGGCGCCTTCTTGGATGAACGATGAATTGCGACAAATCGACTTACGTGTTAAACCCACCCTTCATGTCGTCCATCATTTTCTGCAGAGCATCGATAGCGGCCGCTTCGGCGGGTTGCGCCAACGCACGTTTGAGTGCCAAGGGATTCCCTCTCTTTCTTGTATTTCTCCGGTCTTCTGCGGTGATGAGCGTGTGGGTCACCCCGAACTCCTGACAGCGCGACGCTGTGGGGTTAATGGTTATGAACACGTCGCGAGCTGAGAAAGGGAGGTGTGTCTGTCGTCTGAATAACTCTGAAAGATGTTTGCATTTGTCGTGGATCTTGATTTGGTTGTGACGGAGCTGCTGTGGGAATACCGAGAAAGGGAGGCAGTCTCTTCTAAGTTCACACTTCACACTGACTCATGAAGACGAAGAGAAGAGTATACCCAAGGCTCGAAGGACGTAGATTGGGCAAGTGCACTAGTAGAAAGAGATGGAAAGAGGGGAAAGCATTCGTCACAAGTATACAAGGGACTACTCGCTCGGACGTGTGAGTGAGACGTGCAGGGGTCGGGCTAGGGTCGCCACGTCCCAAGAGTCTCAGTCAAAAACAGTGGCGAGAACACAGTCGCAGTGCTTCTGAGTATCCAAGACTTTTGGCACATGCCACTTTATAACTGAGTATCCAAGGCCCAAGCATTGTCGCGCCAGAAGGGTGGATGGATGCAGAAGAAGCTTATGAGTAACAGTTACAATGCACGACCATCGAAAGACTAATCAACATATATTGCCAGCAATCGGATTTGGAGGTCAGTCCTCCCGAGTCAGCAACTGCCTCCTCTAACAAACTGAAAAAAGTCAAGAGACTGGTCCGACGGAAGGAGGCCATGCAGAGCTTGTCGAGGTCTTCATCCGCATGACGAATGGTGCAATCGTCATCAACGAAGAGAAGCTTGCCTGCTCTTTAAAAGACGCGCCGATCTTGCTCGTCAGGGAAAAGATTCAGATCCTTGACTTGTGCAGCGGGAACTGCAGATGCGGAGGCTTCCGCAATCCGCATTATGGTGGACAAACGGCGGCAGCCGGAGCGATACACTCGACATGGGCGCAGCTGTGAAAGGGTTTGAAGGATTTCTTATTCAGACGACAGACCAGGCAATGCAAAAGAACTCCACGACAGGCGTCATGCCGGGCTCCGCAGCGTGATCGAGAGGATCTTTGGGCCCTGTTCATCGGGCGGCTCTCACGCCAAAATTGCGGCGTGATTTTTTTTTTGGCGTCAGTTCACGCTTGTTCTGTTCACTTGAGAGCTTGAGACTTCTCACGCCGCTTGAGTTCAGGCCAGTCGTGAGCTCACGCCGCTGCTACCAATACAACAATGGCGTGGGCCAAATCCAGCATTTTGGGCGGATTTCATTCACGCCATTGCTGGCGTGAAGTCGAAACCACGATGCAGACCCAGCTTCGCGGCGTCTCAGTGGAAGTTTTTTCAGCTTTTCCCATCGGTTTTCACCTCATTACAAGCATCACATCTACCTATATACAGCACACTCGCCTCGCCCGCACTAATATGGTCAGACGATCCGCTTCTCCGCCAGGCATTCCCTCCGCTGTCGAGATCGATGTGGCCGCTGAAGCCGCCAACGACGCAGCTTTGATTGCTCGTCTCATCTCTCAGCGCAACCAACAGCGCTGAGATTACTACTCCTTTCGCACCTACTACTTCTTTTGCTACTGGTGCGAGCCGTGGCACTCCAGCTGCCAGCGCTTCTTCCACCGTCTCCCCTACCAAAAAAAAATCGAAAAGGCTCAGGCCAATAAAGTAAAAGCGAAGCTGGCTCCAAAGAAGGGAAAATCTGCAAAGAATGACTCGAAGGGCACTGGAGCAGGGTCGGTTCTTTGCTTTTAGAAGCCTGCAGAGGACCGAATTCTCCTGGCTAAATTGACCCAAATAAAAGTCAACATGCAGATGGATGGCGCTAACTTCAAGGTACGTTCAGGCATTATACGAGTTTCGGTTCTGCCGTTCTGGAGCTGATTTTTTACCTCCCACCATTCTTCCGTGCTATCGTTTTATTAGGAAAAACACTATCTGCAGGCGGCCAATGAAGTCAATGCGAAGCACAAGGGCAGTGCTAGGACCTCAAAGCAGGCTCAGACCCGCTGGAGGATAGTATGTCTGCGATGGAATGGGATGTGTGACATATGCTCTTCTCAGGCTTCAGGTTAGACTGACGCTCAGTTTGCCCACATGGGTTACTCCCCTTCCTTCCGTGACCAGCTCAAATCCACATTTAGACCTTTTCGTCGTGTGGTTCGCCGATCAGGCTTCTCGTGGGACTCGGAAAATAACATGATTTATGCTTCAGACTACTTGTGGGAGACTCTCGCAGAGGTGAGATCGCTGCCTTTTAAAGATGGCTAAATACTGCGTTTTCAATTGTTTGGATGTGTTCACTAATGTTTCTAATCGTGATTTGTATTGCGGATCAAAATCAGGAAGACGCGGCTGCAGCGGACCTCAGGGACACGGTGTTCGAGTTCTACGAGGAGGTGGATGCCATCTTCGACTTTCGAGGGCGGCATCGCCAGACGCCAACGGCGAGTTCGCTCTCGAGTCTCGACCCTGGTGCTAAGGGTTCGAATAATGCAAAAGAGGAGGATTCTGGTACCGACGAGGATTCTTCTGATTCTGCATCTGCCTCTGACGGTGAGGAAGGCGAAGAAGCGCACGAAGACAGTAACGGGCAGATGGGCGGTAAGGGAAAGGTCAATTCAGTGCATACGCTAAGCGCAGCGCTAATCGCCACGAATTACAAACTGATCTTGGCTGACAATCAAATCTTTTCTGCGGTAGACTTGGATATATTGTCCATAGGACAAAAAAGCAAGGCAAGCGTCGCGCTGACGGGAAGCATGACGAAGAGTGGCTTAGAAAGCCCAAGCGGGTCCGAAAGCCGCAGGCAGGCGAGGCCACTAAGCTCAACGGTGTAATGCAAGATCTGGGCTCTGTCCGACAACTTTAAGCAGTCGGAGGGCGGTAGTGCCGAGGATCACGAACTCCAAAACGCAGTTATGTTCTTCAACCTTAACGACAAAGCCCACTTCACCACCATGGAACAGCTCGACGTCATCGACTACTTCAACGGCAACAAGAGGGTTCCCTTCACCTGCATGGCCATGTCCAAAGCGGAGAACGCTGATCGTCGCGTGGACTGGCTTCGCGAGAGCATCTTCTCGGCGTGATGCTTCTGTCCCTTATCTCACACATCCATGCTTCCCTCCTGCTCTGCTTGGTTGCGCTTAGACGTAGACCGTAGCCTCTTTTGGTCTCCTAAAAAACAATCTGATCACCCTAAATTCTTTGCCCGGATGTCTGCGGAACACTCCCAAGATGCGCTGAGAATGATGGCTGCAGCCTGCATGGTATTACGTATCGCCACTTCTACTGGAAAGACTGCCACATTTTCCGAGCAATCTTGTCTCTCTGATCCTGCCCACCCTTCCTCTCTGCATCACTGATGCGGCCTGCTGCTGCCTCCAGAGTGCTGTCTGGTGTTCCGTCCGTCTCTATCTCCGCCAAAGTGAAATCGTCCAGAAGGTGAGGGTCGTCGGGATCGCCGCTGATGGGCATGTTGTATACCGCTGCCAATGCCGGAAGAACTGCTGCTTCAACCTTGAGGTCAAACTGAGACTCCGTGCGAAGCACTTTGAATCGTGCCTTCATGATGCCGAAGGCGCGCTCCATCACGCTACGGAGCCCGGAGTGTCGGCGGTTATAAAGATCTTCCTTGTTCGTGACCCTGAAACAAATTGAGAAGCGAGGCGTCAATCGCAAGCACGGTCACAGACGCACAGAGACTAAGCCACGGCTGGTATGTATGCCCATGAGCTGTACAGTCATACTTACGTTTCAGATCCATCTCTCCACTCATTAAAGTTGTACCTAGTGTTCCGATAGGGAGTCAAGAGCTCGACGCAGAGAGGAAAGCCACCATCTGCGAGATACCTGCGACCTTTCGGGATAAGCCAGAAGTGCGTGCCGCATGGAAGATGTGACTGTCGGTAGCGTTGTTTTCTCATAGTCCCATCCGGTGAGAATGTAGTGGAACTGTGAAAGTTGAGATCGAACCCGCAGCTGCAAGCCTGTAAGCACATTGAACGTTAAACCAGCCTTACAGTTGCGGAACCAAGTGGCGTCCACAGACACGCTCACCCCATCAACCGCCCGGAGAACAGTCTTGAAGTGCCGCAGGCGATGATCGCCTCGCAGTCGCCCTGGTACTTCCGCATCGGAGCCTGGTGCCTTGACAAACATAATGTATATTTCCCGGCTCGTAAGCGCAGCCACCACCTCTTTGAAGCACCTGAAGAACCAGCAAAGAAACGAAAATCAGGGGTAAGGAAAGAATAATTAGTCTTCCAATTGCGTAAACGGGCGCAACAGCCAAGGTTGGCCAGACAGTGAAGGTGCCTGGTGGTTAGTATTGAGTACCTACTTTGCAACAGTGCTCAAGCTTCTACCGAAGATAATGGCTGTCATTCTACAGGCTGAACCACTGCGAGCCATGTGTAAGAAGATTCCGAGTTTCTCTTCAGCAGACAGAGCCCGTGAGCGAGTGCCGTCGCGGAGCTTGCCCTAATCCTTGAGAACTTGGATCAAACGTCGAAAAGAGTTGGGCTTTAAGCCAAGGAAATCCTGACACGTCTGAGGATGAGCATCCTTGCCGGTGTACTGCCGTAGAAACTTTAAGCCGCTAGTCCTGAATCCTACTTTGGATTTCTTGAATACGTAGGTGCGAGCGTGTATTGCTGCCACAGTTGCAGTGACACCCATCAAGATAGCCAAGAGCTTCTTGCGGCGAGGTGCACGTCTGGAGCAGAGACGGGGTGCAGGCAAAAAAAAAGACAATTGTTGAGCATAGTCAGCCACCTGCTCGGTTCAAAACGGGAGTCTAATTCAACCCAGAACTGCTCGCTGCTCAGCTCTGTGAGCACTGCGCTACTAACCTATGTTTCTCGCTGATGTCTCTGGGCATTGTGCGTGCCAAACGCTCAAAGTTCGATGTCGAGGTACGAAGGATATGTAGGACTTGCTGCTCGCGAGAGAGCAGAGGATATATGTACGACTACGTGTCCAGGGGGATCAGCAGGTCAGGTGACCAGGGGAAATTTCACCTCATTTCATGTCGATATCCAGACGACGTGTGGCACGCACGCTGACTGACGTGTCGCGTCTCATTTCTGACTGCGCTCACTCAAGCCGTTCATTTCAAGCCAAACCCGTTCAATTGATAGATGGCGTGAAGTCCCGCGCGCAAGTTCACGCCAATTTGCCTCATGTCGTTGACATTTTGCAGTGTGAATTGAGGCCAAAATTGAACGCCATTCTGACCAGTGAACACCACCTTGGCGTTGTGAAGAAGCGCTTTAAAGGTATATATATTTCGTTCGATTATCCCCTCAAATGTCAGGTGTGAGGTGGCTATCTGACTGGCGGTGATACACAACTTCATCCGCCTCTTCGACCCAAATGACATCATGACCGACGCGCAGATCGATGCTTGGCTGACGGCTGATGTCGACGACACCGCGCGGGAGTAAGGGATGGCGCGGAAGTTGTTCGGGCGAACTTCTTCCGTCCGCCTCACTTCCGCCTGAAGTCCGCCCCAAATCTCGGACGGAACATTCCGTCCGCCCAAGACAGTCGCTCCCGTAGCCGGTCTTCCGTACCGCCGAAAGTCCACCCTGCATTTGTTGAGCGCGGATCAGTCCCTCCGGGCAGGCGGAGGGAATGGTCTTCACGGATTGTCTTCCGTCCGGCCACTTCCGGCGGACTTCCGGCGAGCTTCCGCGCCTCCGCGATCTCAACTTTCTGACCCAAGGTGGGGTCTCAGACCTTGGAGTTACATGCTGATATCGGCGAGAAAAGACGTTTGGAGAGGGGTCTCCAGTCTCAAGACTCCCTGAGACTGACGATCACGTGATATGAGACCTGAGACGCCGCGGTCTCAGACTTCATCAATCGAGGAGACCTTGGCGTGACCCTATGTCCCTATCTTCAAACAGTATAAAAAAGCGGAGTACAGCCGCACTAGTCACAGGGCGGGCCTTATGTGGGCAGTCAAGAGTAGATGACACTTAGGACATCCTATTACTGTTCCACACATATGCATCTAAATCCATACATCTTCTTGCAGCAGTCAGCACTATAGTCCATAGCCCTGTTGGCAGGACTAGATAAGAAGTAGAAGCTAAAGACTGAGGGAGTGAATGTTATTTTTCAAGAAAGGGAAACGAAGAGAAAGGCGAAGCTACAGGGAAAAAGCTCAGCAGCAGAGACAGTGCTACTGCCCGGTCACATCTTGCTGTTGCCGAGAACTTCCTGCAGACATTCAAGGCGGATCTCAGCGCGTTGGGAGAGAGAGAGATCCAGGCAGGCAGAAGTGCAGGAGTGAGGAGCCTTGATGACCGCAAACGCAGTGGTACCTAGCCCAGGCCCCAGCACCGGTGAAGTTGTCCTTCTCCTGAGTCCTGCTGCATCAGCGCAGCGAGAGAGGTCGTCTACGAGGACGAAGACGAAGACGTTTCAACCTCTGCCTGCTTCATCCTCATCCGTTCTTCTTCCAGGCTGACCAGTCCGTCCACAGACTTGGGGACACTGGCGATCTCCTCAACAATTGAGAATTTGGACTTCTTGCGCGGTCCAGCACCAGAGGAGTCCGCAGCACCGCGCTTGCCTTGGCCCTTGCCGTCCTGTGTACAAAACAATATATACAGTATACTATTTGAGTCAGAATAAAGTTTGCCCGCAGAGATGTGCGCGGCCGCACGTACAGATTGTCGACTTTCTACTTGCACACTCACTTCCTCTGTGTCGGAGTTAGACCAGTTCGCGTAGAATTCTTCAGGGTTGCTTCTATCCCCTGCGGCCCTGCTTCCTGCTCCTCGTTCACATCGTCGATCTCATCCTCCCCCGAAGCAGCCGCAGCCGGCGGTTTGCCGAGGTTTAGAGCATAGTCGTCTGTCGCCTGTCGCCGTACTCTCCATGGACCATGCACAGTTCGTCCATACGATCGTAGTACCAAAGAGTTATACGCTTCCATTTCTTGTACTCGGGTCTCGGGATGAGTCTGCGATTCAAAACCAGGCATAATTCAACATCGGCTTTGGAGTTAGGAGCTTAGAGCCTGTTGGAGAGTATAGGCTCCGCCTGAAATTGACTGCGGAGGTCACGGAGGTCGCGGAAGTGGCGCAACTTTTTTCCCTCCTCGAAAATGTTTTGTGATAATTGTGGTATTTTGGCCATAAGCCCATAAATCAGTATTCAGGCCGCAGGCAAATATTGTGGAAAACAAAGTCATTGTGAAGGCCGCGAAAGTCTCGAAGCTCCGCAGATTTTACAGCTTTCAGACCAGCTGCTTCGTAGTCCATGCTCCGCAAACTTTCCCTGGTCTCGGGCGCTCACTGCTCCGCTCTCCGCGTCTGGCGGAGCACTGGGCTGAAGGCTCCCTCCACGTCGCGAAGGTCGCGGAAGTACAGAGGGAGAAAAAGTTCCGCGCCTCCGCAGTCCAACCTTACATATGGACAGTGGTCGGCATGGATTAAAAGTTCAACATTTTTCCATTCCAAAAGACCAAAAGTCCAAGTTCAAGTCTAATGTTCCCAAATGTTCAAAAGTCTAAGCCCAAGTCTAGACTTTAGTCACAAAGTCAGACTAAAAGTTTGATACAACTTTCGGGCGCAAATAGTGACTTTTTTGGGACTTTTATGATTGAAAGTCTAAATGTTATGACTTAAAGTTAAAGTCCAAAATGCCTATGTTTTGGCTATGTTCAAAATACAGTTTCTCAAAGTTTCAGCCTCAATTTCGACTTTAAGTCACAAAAGAAGGGACTTATAGTCACATAGTCGCTCAGCGGTGTGAGTATTGAGCTGGAAGTCCAAGTAAGTCTCAGGACTTTTGTGACTGTTGGACAATAAGTCTGCCTCTTCACTCATGTCTGATCACTGATAGTCCAATAGTCTGACATTTCAAAGCAGTGTTGGACGGTTGGACCTTTAGACTTTTTGAACTTTTAGTCTGCCCTTGCCGCGGAAAAGTCCAAGTCCAAGTCTAAACCCAAAAGTGTAAAAGTCTGAGACCGAAAAATTCTAGTCTATTAAGCTTTTGAACGGTCTGATAAAAACGTCTAAAAGTTTGCCGAACACTGCATATAGATATGGGTATTAAGTGTATTTGTGTATGCAGTATGCCCTCATATGACCCGAAATCACATCTTATAACCTCTTCGTCCGGACTCCGAACGACCATCACGTCATATAATAACCTATGATCGGGACCCAGTGTTTCGAATTATACTTGCAGTATGTGAAAAAATTTCAAAACATACTACAGTATACAGTATGTTTTTGGTCCTCGAGGTCCACATCCTGCCGCAGTATGTAAAAAGTAGGTAATGTGTCCTTCAAGTATACTGTCAAGGTACTGTCAAAATTCTAGGTAGTTTCAGTATACTCCACTACTCCTACAGTAGTATTGTCACCCAAAAGTATACTAGAAGTATATTGAAAGTACTAATTTAGTAGGCAAACACATGAATGAGAGGCCAAGGAAGAGCAAAAAGGATACTGCAGTACATTGCAGCAGTATATGTCGAGTGTATGTCAAAGTACACCTGCAGTATGGATCAAGTAAACTGCAGTATACTTCAAGTATACGAAAGGATACTGTAAGCGTACGACATGATACTGTAAGTATACCGCAGTATGCCAAAGTATGGTCCAAGTATACAAGGTATATGATCACACTACCTTTTGTTTCATTTACATACTGCAGGATACTGTAGTATGCCGCCAAAAATCCAAACAGTATACATTACCTTTTCTAGAACCTTTCCAAATTCGGCGACAGGATACAGTATGTTTTAGCAAAAAGTAGTACTGCGACAGTATACTGTGACAGGATACAGTATACAGTATATCGAAACACTGTCGGGACCCGAAAATGGCGGTCATAAAATTATTTTCAATGCTATTTTAAGTTGATTTCTAATTCTAGTAGTCAGAAATTTGTAGGCTCTTACTCTTTTCCCAGTTCCCACGGCAAACAACGCTTGAGGCAGCAGCTGCTCTCTCCGTAAGGTCCAACCGTCCAAACTCCAAATGGTCCAGCGCCGCGAGTGTTGATAGGAGGCCCGTCAGGATCAGTTTGCTGCCTGCGCTCCTGTGAGGAGACTTTTGATGTGGTTGTGTCCTGGATCTTCGGTATGACCAAACAACTTGGTGCTCACACTGCACACGATAGAAGTCGTAATTAGAAGGAGGCCAACGCCAACGACGTTGTAATCTCTCCTTCCGTAATGTCTGAACGTCCTTAGCGTCCAGCTCGATGAAGACGTCCCCGAATAGGGATGTGAAAGCGGCGGATGCCATCCTATATCATGCGCCGTAAGTGCGTTTATCGCCATTTATCGGTAGATAATATCGTGGTGATGAAGCAGAAGCACGCGTTTTTCTCGTTTCGGGAAGGCTTGAAAGTTGAAATCTTTAACCGAGTGATCAGAACCATTTAGTTACTTAAAGTCGCTTGTGTAAGTCACTTATCGTTGCTATCCCGCGGTCCCGCCTTCAAGTGACTTTCAGTAATTGTAAGTTACTGTAAAGTGTAAATTCTTCGGCGGAGGACCACCGAGCACCTAACTTTAGTTACTGTAAGTTTCTGTCTTGCGCCTTGCGGGTCGTTTAGGTTTATTTAAGTAAAGTTTTCTGGCGGCTTCGCCGCCCGCAGTTCAGTCACAGTTTAACTAAATTAAGTTAACTTGCCCGCAGGCCGCAGTCTAAGGTTGAGCACGGAGTAAGCCCCGGAGTTGCTTTCCCGGAGCTCCGTGATTATCCGGGAGCGCATTCCGGCGGAGCCCGGAGTGCGGAGTGGGATTTTGAGAATTTGCTCCGGGAAATGCAGAACAGCCGGAGTACGGAGTGAGACTCCAAAATGTGTGCGGAGTACGGAGCCAAATTATCTCCTTCGTCTATTTTTGGACGGAGTGCGGAGTGGAATTTTGAAAACAGATTCTACTTGACCGGAGTACGGAGCTCGAAAATCTCATTTCGAACTCCGTTTTCCCGGATACTCCGCCGGAGCTCCGAAGCGCTCCGGCTAATTTCTCCTCATTTACAGAAATTTCTTCTGTTATTCGTCTGTTTTCCCGTTTTTTCGAATGGGAAAATGGCCCATGCATGCTCAACACCCCCACATGGTAGAATAAGCACCACTACTACCTCCATGGATGACTCAAACTTCATATATGATGACCATCCTGACCCAGCCGGAGCTGAGCGGAGCTGAGCGGAGCTGAGCGGAGCTGAGCGGAGCTGAGCGGAGCTGCCCCGAAACTCCGTACTCCGCTTGTGCGGAGTGCGGAGCCAGATCTTCGGCACTCAAGAAAATTCACCGGAGTACGGAGTACGATTTCAGAATGCCTGAGATGTTTCCCGGAGTAGGGACTAGGGAGGGACATTTCCAAAAGCGGTAAAACTTACTCGGAGTGCGGAGTAAGAATTCGACCGGTAAATTTCCAGCGGAGCGCGCCGGAGTAGGAGCCCCGGAGTACGGAGCACTCCGGGGCGCTCCGTGCTCAACCTTACCGCAGTCACAGTTAGAGTAATTATACAGTCGGCAGTCGCCGAGCCTTGCCCCTAGCCAGTGATTGTCATATCTATTATAGGAGGTGTTTTGGGCTCCATCTCCTGCTCCTAATTGCTATATGAGTTTTGCAAGAATGACGATCTCCTAGTTCCTAGTCATAACGCATAATAGGAGGCTCCTATTCTCCTATATGAGATCTGTTCAGCTACTATTTGGTCCTCCTATTATGCCCTCCTATGTGAGATCATATCAGGAGTTTGTTTGTTTTTATGCGGTGGTGCGACCAGCCCGTCGGCTAATCCCAGTCAGACAGCATTCAGCACCTTGTCGGGTCATTGTAATTTGTATGGGCGACTGGGTTCTCATTTTTGATTTCTAAAGTCAGGCCACGTGGCGCCGTCTTTGTCCAACAACCGTCACGTGACTGATAACTTCATATTTTTATGAGGTAATATGAGGTTCCATCTCCTATAGGAGGTAATAATCGGAGGTAAAAAAGTTGAGTGTCTGATGAGTGATGAGGTCCTATTTTGGCTTCCTATTCTACTATTTCTCCTATTCTCGAAAAAAGAGGACTATTACCTCCTATTATTTTTTAGAAAATTTTGGTGACCTCCTACTCATATTGTTACCTCCTGTATGAGGGTTGAGGTGTCAGGTGTGAGAGGTTTAGGAGGTATGAGATATGAGTTTTTATGACAATCGTCAATCACTGGCCACTGCCCCTGGCGCAGGGCTCGGCAACGACTAATAGTCGGTCATTTTTGGATTTCCTTAGTCATAGTCATAGTCACATTGCCACGGGGCACGGATGCTCCATTAGTCTAGTCTAATCGGGACTATTAGTCACATAGTTTGCCTAGTCGGGCTTAGTCAGAAAAAGGTGTGACTATGCTCCGACTAGTTACCGAGTAAGCCTTAGTCCCGACTAAAACTAAGCCTGACTAAGCTTAGTTTGGCAATGACTATGACTATGACTAAGAGTCGTTCGGAACCGACTATAGTCGGACTTAGTTTCGTTAGTCAGACTGTTCGTTGAAACTTCGACCAGATCAACTTCTAAGGTGCGGCGTGTGCCAACCGTCGATCTTTGGGCTTTTGATGTGAGTCAGCATTCATTGTAATCCTCCTTGCGTTTTCTGAAGACAGGTGAGACTATCATTCGACTATAGTTCAGAAAGTCCGACTACTTATCATATGCATCCGACTATTAACTGGATTGAATATTTTACGATTATTAGTCTTCGCAAATTATTTGTCGGAAAATAGTTTTAATCGGAAAATAGTCTAGTCTGTCAGTCGAATTTTAGTCTGATATATCTGACTATTATCTCTTAGTCGGATTTTAGTCTGATATATCCGACTATTATTCCGCTAGTGATCGGTGTTAGACCTGCAACCCGGTCTCACACCAAGCCTACACCTCGCGTCTTATATCCGCTTATCTCCGAGCTACTTCCG
>RDSH01000032.1:0-122728 GCA_009428295.1 Tilletia walkeri
TGGAATGGGAAAAGAAGAGGTAGAGAACCCTAAAATGGAAAGGAAAGAGAAGGATGGAGGAAATGGGGAAGATGGGCGATCCTCCGAGCCAAAGCTATCGTCTATGCTTCGCACGAAGTGTCCGACCCTTCCCCCTTCCCTTTTCCATGGCGTCCCAACGAGCGCAAAACAAAACCCCACCCAAAATTCAAACCACTCACGCACCCCGACTCTCCGCACCACCCTGAGGACCCAACGTCTGCACCCTCGAGCTCCTGCCGCTCCTCGAACTCGTCTTCCGCATCAAAGCAGCAGCAACGCTCCTCGCCTGCTGACTCTTCGACGCACTACTCCCCTTCCGCTCCAAGGGAACAGGCGAAGCCGAAAATCGCGTCGCCTTCTCCCTCTCCCTCTCCCTCTCCCTCTCCCTCTCCTCATCCTCATCCAGCATATGACTCACTCGAGACGAGTGATCATCAGCTACACTGCCCGCCACCCTCGCTTCTTCCCCTTCCTCCTCATCCTCCTCCCCAAAGTGTTCGCGGTACAGACTCCCCGCAACGCCATGCGACGTCTTCCGTTGCAATCCGGGTCGACTGGCCCCATAGATCCCAGAAGAAGAATGTCCATCCCGAGAACTCGCGCGCGAAGCAAGTGAAGTACTCGACGCACGTGGGTCATTGACAGGACTGACCATCCCCATCCCACCTCCACGCGCCACACTCGTCGAAGAAGCAGACTTCCACTCGCTCGCTCGACTCGTGTACGTCCATGCGCTCCCACCGGGCATACCACCCACTCCGGAACCTACTCCGATCGGGCTCGTGATGACAGGACCACCAGAGCCAGAGCCGGAGCCGGAGCCAGCACCACCACCGGTACTCCCACCCGTAGCGCTTCGCGTGGGCATCATGGGCGTAGGAGCAGCCAGCGCACTTCGAAGCGACGTCATACTCGCCCGTGGCCGAGTCGGAGTGGACGTGATCGGGTTCGGACCCGACGAATGCGTGGGCGAATGGGGAGAAGGCGCACTCCGCCCGGGTAGAGGTGCAGTAGCGTCCGAAATGTCCGATCGGGCAAGCGAAGCTCGAGATGTGTTGCCCTCGTTGTTGTGAGAAGGACGCAAGAAGTTGGGTAAGAGTGGAGCCAGGTATCGTCCTGCCACCCCTCCAACTCCAGCTCCAGCAGCTGCTCCCTCAGCACCCGTTCCGGATCCTAATCCCAAGCCAGTCTGTGCTCCCGCCGAGTCCGTATCCACATAGTTCCCACCGAGTCGAGTGGAGCCAAGGGGCTCCGGGTCAGGAATCGGGTCGACACGGTCCTGCGCTTCTCTAGCCAAGGCAGCAGGCGAAGGCGTTCTCGGCATCGTGGGGGTCTTAGCATTGGGATCGTGGGCTGGTGATCCACCGGTCACCCCGCCTGCCGTGTGAGTCATCTTCGGAGTCAAACCGGGGCTGACTTCCGTCTTCCCACCACCGCTTGAAGCATTGTCTACTGCCAAGGCACCATCGTCGTCCAAGGATTGCTCGGCGGTCTCGTCCTCCTCCTGTGGTCTGATCATAGGTATAGCAACCGTCTTGGAGCCGTAGGTAGCCGACTGATCGTCCGTCGAACCTGATGTCTCCGAGGAAGGCAATGCACCAAAAGGCGAGACATTTTCATCTCCCGTCGTTCGATGTGAGCTGTAGGTTGTATTTGAAGCATCGGTTGTGGATGCCGAGCTGGCCTGACGGAGCCCCCTAGGCGACGATGAAGAGCGGTGATTTGGCTCTGGATCTCTGAAGGGAGAAGCGTTGGCGCCGACGGGGCTGCTGGACTCGCCAGCATAAGTGTCTGGTTCGGCGGCAAGAGCAGCAGCAGCCAGCACTGAGGATGGACTGAGGAACATCCGACCCGTGGCTGAGGGCTGCGAGGCGGAAGGTGTCATACCAGCTTGGGAAGTCTCTGCATCTGCCTCGCCGATGACGGAGAGTTCGTTCGCATCTTGGCGACGGTATTGATGGTAACGCTTCGAGGATGTGTGTGAATCGTCGCTGGCGGCGACGTGGGCGTCGACATCCCTTTGAGCGTGATCGTTGTCACTTTGAGCATCTGGAAAGCCTGCACGACCCTCTTCGAGTTCTGGTGTACTAGACCTCTGGAAGTGTGATGGGACTGCGAGACGGTTGTGACCTGTGTCTGATTGTGACTGTGATGACCCGAGACGGAAAGTGGTAGGATGGGGCTGTTTTGGGGTATGGATGCTGCCGCCGCCGCCGCCGCCTTCGCGCATCTGTTGCTGATGCTGGCGTGCCTTGAGAGTGCGAACGTAGACTTCGCGCTGAGAACGAGTGCTGAAACTGCGAGTCAAGTTCTTCTCCAGAGTGGGTGGATCGTGTCTGAGGCGAGTATCGCGGTGACTTGTGACCGACCGCTTACTCCTGACGGAAGCTCTCCGTTCCATCTTCTCAACTTCGGCTTCGGCTTCGGCCTGTATGACGGGAACATTGCGAAGGACTGACTGACGCTTGCGTTGTCTCCTTCTTCGGGAGATGAAGATCCATACGGCGAGGACGATGCCGAGACCGACGAGGATGATGGGAATGAGGACGAGAAACCAGAGCGTGTTGAAGGATGCGGCATCGGCTCCTACTGCCATCTTGGGCGAGACCGCGTTTCGAAGGGTTATTGTGTGGTTCAGAGCCGAAGAGATGTGCTTGTTTGCTTGTGACAGAGAGTGAGTGTGAGAGTGAGGTTCCGGGATGAGAGTCGCAAGCAGCCGTCCGCCCTTTTGTGTGTGTGCCGGTGCTATCTTCTGTGGACGTGAAGACCGATAGGAATCAGCTTTGCAGGGTGGCAGGCTGTGAGGAGGGGGCGCCGTACGCACGAACCTCTTGCTCAGGGACGAATGCGTGTCTTGGTTGCGTATCCGACGCAGAGCGGGGGCCCCTTTATCCTTTTTGTTTGCCTTGTGCGTTTTACCCGACTTGATGAGATGGTTGGGTGACTTGCGCGGCCCAGAGGAGGGATTGAGTTGACCTTGTGAGTGAGAGGAAGCGGGATCGACGAGAGATGAGACGGGGGAGAGTAAGCAGTCAGTCAAGAGTTCAGATGATGAGGAGCGCGGCATGCCCATCCCATTTCGCATCGCGTACCTTTCTCTCTCTCTGTGACTTGCGGGAAAGATGAGCTCCGCAGGGTGATTGACGTCGTGGACAAGGAGGAGGGGGAGGAGGAGCGAAGGGAGGATGACTTCATGCTTTCCCTCTCTGCTGTTCTCTCCAGGGGGAACCACAATTTAGAGCTCGGCCACTTTGCACTTTATTACGCTTTCCACTCTCTGCGCTGCGATGTCTCAATTTTTTCCTCTCCTGCATCGCGTGTCATCGTCTGGCAAAGACAACAACAAGGAGGTCGTTCCCTTGATCAGCAGCATCCATGGATCTGGTTCAACAGTCTGCCTCTCCTTGCCTTTGCACGGTCCTATCCGTGGGAACTGGGGCCCACAAGCTCCCTTCACCGCTTCACCTTTCACAAGAGATATTTTTTTCTCATGCTCTGCCTTGCTTGCGTCGAGTCTGGGCAGGGAAAAAGAAGGAAAGAAGGAATCCCGCCCGGAGAGCACAGCCATGTCCGGCCTTTCTTGCCTTCAATTTTGGGGTCCCTCCGACCCACGCAGTACGTGTGTGGCTGAATTTGTCCAGACTCCAGATACAAAGCGCGCTGGCCACACACCGCCAACTCGTAAAAGTCCACGTGACCTTTGAAGATCGGGAGGCGGGAGTGCGGGACCCACTATGTACTTCGACCACCTGCTTCGGTACCATTTGCCTTCCTGCATTCCCGCTGCATGCAACCTGCCAATCTGCAGAGCGCATTGCCGATCTCTGTGACTGTTTGTCGTGCAAGGCCATCCCGCAGGCCGCAATCCCGCATCCCAGTCGTGGATCTCAAAGGTCAAGCTGAACAAAGGACAGGGAAACATTGGGTTGCGTCCCATTGCAAAATGCAAACCTCGTTCCACATGTGGGATCGTGAAGGAACTCAGAGGAAGAGACTGTAGAGGAAAGAAAGGGGTCAGCTTCATGATGCATGATCGATGTTCCCAAATGACTGACTCAAGAGGAACTCACATCTTATCTTTCGCCGCCCGCCATCCCAGCGCTTCCCAGTCCTCCGCCCGCAACCACAAATCATTCGCACACTCCAACCGTGCAAACACGCTCATTCCCTTCCACGGTAGCACTCGAGGATCGATGTCCCGCTGCGGCGGCACTACGGTTGCCCGTGCTTGCAGATTCGTCGGCATCGTTGCTGTGGATGAGCCCGTGCCCGTCATTGATGGTCCGCCATGTTGGCCCGTCGCTTTGAAGTGCGCTTGAGCGGCAGCTTGGGCGGCCGCGTTCAGCTGGGCCAACCAGTCGCTGAAGTGTTGATTAATCCTGCAAGATTCATTCACCGACAATGTTCAGCGATCAGTATCATGATGAAAAGAGTCAAGTTCCCAAGACGTACCTCAACTCAAGTGCAATGCCCAACCCAGGGATCTGCGCCGTACCTCCGCTAACAATCACATTGCTGCTCATTTTCTTGATCCGTTCCTCACCCGCAGCTCCTCCAACAGTATTGATCCCCACACTCGTCAACTGTCCACCCGTCGAACTCCCACTCGCCACAATACTCGCCCACACAGCGATGTCCAGCGGCATCTTGCTCGCCTCTCGCGGGATGTCCACCGCAGGACCCTTAGGTGGACTTGGGGCCGGAACGGGCGCTGGAGTTGCTCTGGCGGATATCGGAGGCTGTCCTCCGAGCGCCTCTGTACCAAGGCCGCTCCCACCGAGCGTGAACATTCGCTCCGCCGCAGGACTTGAGGCAGGAATCCCCGGTGTGCCGGACCGACTGACTGCTGCTGTCCCAGGCGCGGTTCCAGGACCACCACCGTACCCCATTCCAGGGCCAGGGGACATCATTGCCGACTGCATCCCATTTGAATCAAAACCAGGTACTAAGCCACTACCGCCAGAGCCCGTTGCCATCGAGGCTGCATTGTCAGCCGTTGTCGTCGTAGCAGCGGCAGGTGGGGCAAGCAGATGCCGACAGCAGTGTTGCATCGCGAGCGTCACCACCGGTTCCACATCTCTAGCCTCCGCCTCACCCCCCAACACAACCGAAAACTCCTCCGCATCCTCCATGCCCGCTCTACCCCCACTCGCCTCAACGCTCCTCCAGCCCGTCTTCGCATCAAAGTCAACCACCCTCGGCGTGAAAAGCGCCATAGGACCAAGGATGATCTCGTCGTATGTCCGCAGCATGTACTTCAGTGTAGGCTGCTTGGGCAGACTCAACAAGAAATCGGAGATGTTCAATCCTAAATCAGCAGGGTTGAGCGTGCACAGTCTCTCCTTCAGACTCTCTGCGAGGATGTTGTCCGTGATCCGCTTGCTGCCGTTCAAATCTCGATACGGCATGTTGCTCCGATGCAAGAGGACCTCGAAGAACGCCGTCAGGTCCGAGCCGCCATAGTCGAGCGCAATACGAGTCTCAGGTAGGACGAGTCCTTCTTCGATGCAGCTGATCCCAATCCGCTCTAGGCCGATGTCGACTATGCATCCTGAAGAGATACCAGCGCCAAAGGTGGTCGCCACGCCCTCCGTTTGCACGCATATAGCCGCAAACCCCATCGGACCCAGACACAGCTCGATCAGAGCCCGAATGTCGCCCCTTGAGTACAAATCCGGGACGATGAGGATCACGTTGCAGCTCGCCCATTCAGACCGAGGAATACCAAGCCCATAGTCGACCGTACCTGATGCACTAGGCTGAGTGGGATCTTCAGGCGCAGCCGTGAGGGCGTGGGTCCAAATTTGCTCGACGTCGGTTAGGAGAGCCTGTAAGCCGATCTGGGGTCCGTACACCTCCGCATACGCGTCATGGTTGAGCAAAGCCCGTTTGAAAGGCCGGAAGAGACGCCAGTGCGGTTCGGACCAGGTAGCCGCGAGTCTTGCTTGGACCTCGGTCTCTTTGGAGGCTGGTACGGAGAACTCGGGAAGTTGGAGGGCGGCCTCGCCGATGTAGAAGGATTTCTCGGGTGGGGTTTCGCCGTCGGTCCAGTCGCCTCTATAGACATCGTTGTGCTCGGGGATACGTTCAGCTTGGACGCTTTCGTTGTACGATGCTGTCAGACCGCGTCCATTGGTGACTGGTCTGAACTTGTTGGTACGCATGATACTGCGCAAGTCCAGTCGAAGCACGTCGATCTTTTCTGTCAACTGCGCGGTTCAGAAAGGGAAGATGAGCATTGAGTACCAGATGCGGACAACTTCCGCGTCAAAGAAAGAGAGGTAATGCTTACTGGATCTTTCTTCCTGCCATTACCGTTCCGTGCTGAGGACGGGTCCGCACTACCATCGTTTTCATCCCCATATTGCTCATCCCGGTCAACCTGCATCGAATTTATCCCGGCAGACGAAGACTCCTGCGCATGACCGTTCGTCGCGGGCGAGTTGACGCCATTGGGGACTTGTCCTCCGTTCAGCCCATTAGAAGGCTGTTGCGCCCTTCTGAGAAGCTGGTACGGCGTCGGTCGCTCCTTGCGCGCGATGACATTGGGGATCGATATGGGGAAAAGGTCGGTTGCGCGGCCGATGCGGAGGTATTGCGAGCCAGGGTGAATGATGATGGTCTTTGATTGCTGTAGGGAGAAGAGACGAGACAAAGTTTGTAAGTCACATTCACCTGCAATGCAGACTGAGAGAGGCAGGAAGGAAAACGTACTTGTTCCCGCGCAGCAATCTCCGCTTCCAGCCCTTCGTCGAGGCCGTTCACTTCGGCATCTCGCATGGGCGCTTTGCCCTTGTCGGGCGAAGCATGCACGGAGCTTGAGCCAGAACCGTCCAGCTTGCGCCTCTTTGCTGGCGCAGCGGCTGCGCGCGCCAGCCAAGTCTGACCCTCCGACTTGAGGTAGGAGGAGGTTTGATCTGAGGGTTGGAGATCAGAAAGTGTTCATTCAGTAGCGGGTTAGGGGAGCATGCATTTAGAGGGTATACTCACTCTTGACATTGATCGGAGGCGGGACGCAAAAGGTCGTGTATGCCAGAGGAAACTCCTGGCTGGGATGTGGCGGAGGATTGGGCTGGAGGACCCACTTGGCGCTGTTGGACTTCCTTTTGGAAGGCATCGCTTGCTCCCTCTGAGCCGACCCTGGGTAAATGCGGTGGGGTTATGTGAAGCTCTGAGCCGATGGTGGATGTCCTGGAAGAGTCCTTGAGGTGCGCGCGAAGGAGAGCGGGGGGGCGGCGGAGCGGCGAAGGGGCGGCCCGAGCAGAAGAGAGAGGCGGGAAGAGGACGGCGCCGGGCACGCAAAGCAGGGCAGCAGCATGTGATGAGGAGGCGAAACCTTTTTCCTCCCCATGCGGAATCTGAAGCGGAACCATGAACCAGACCACCACCCACTCAACCCCCAAATCGCCCTCCCCATCCCTCATCACTTCCTCTATAATACAACCCATCTCCTGCCTTCCTGACTTCCTTATCCGTCTCGCCCGACCGCAACGCGCAGGAACCCCTGCTAGACGTCCTTCTCCCGCGCAAGAAAAGAAGAAGAAAAAGACGAGATTTTTCTTCCCCTGTTTCCAACCTCATCAAGCTGACCATCGTCCCCCCTCCTCCTCCTCCAACCCTTTCCTCTGCCGCGACCAGCGCTTCCCTGCCAAAAATCGGCCGTCTCCCTTGTCCTCTCACTTTCCCTTGACCCCTCTGCCTTCGATCCGATAATCGGACACCCATTGTGGCCTTTCTGATACATTGCCCTTCCGACCTTTCGCACCTGCCACAATCACCTGAAGCCAAGCCAAGCCAAACATGACGGACGCTGGCGGATCAAGCTGGCCTCCAGCTTTGAAGTAAGTGCTCCCAGAAATTTGCGCAGTCAAAGAGACCTGGACACTGCGCTGACCTCCTTCTCTCAACCTCACAGAGAATTTGCGAACCGAGTCTTCGCTGCAGCAACGCCATCCAACAGACAGGCTGTCGAGAACGAGCTGCGCGAAGTGATCTTCCACGCATTCAACAGCAACACCATTCAAACCACCGACTGGAACGCGGTTCAGCTGCAGAGCTTGCAAGCTGCGAAGCCGAAGAAGATTCTCAAGAAGAGGCCTCTGCATGAGATGATCATCGGCACTGCACCACCCGCAGAAGCTACGTCTTCATCGCCCATAAAAAGCGGGTTTCCGACTCCTGCTTCCGCATACATGGCCATGTCCGAAGAAGAGGCCAAGCGAGAGAAGCGAGCTCGCAGATTTGAGAAAGAACAAGAGGCATTCCATTCCGCATACGGTCCTAGTTCGCCTTCGTCCTCTTCCGCATATGGTCTGGCCGGTCGCCTCGGGGCCGGTGGGATAGACCCCAACATGGCAAGCACCTGGTCCAGCCCAACAGGCCAACCCCAACAGCGAACGAAGAAGGGCAGAAATAGCGTCAATCACTACAAGGAAAGTGCTGCCTCGCTCGCCAGTCTTCCCAAATCCTTTGCCTCGTCCACTGCCGCTCTCATGCCCCTCATTGATGCCGACGTAGCTGATCCTAATGTCATCGACTGGGACTCGAGCACCATCGTCGGAACCAGTCAGACCTTGGAAAAACCTTACCTCCGTTTGACTTCCGCCCCTGATCCCAGAACAGTTCGACCTTTGTCGACCCTCCGACTTACCCTCGACCTTCTCGCTCGCAAGTGGCGAGAAGAGCAGGACTACAGCTATATCTGTGACCAGTTCAAGAGTGTACGACAAGATCTGACAGTGCAGCGCATCAAGAATGATTTCACTGTCAAGGTGTACGAGATCCACGCTCGGATTGCACTGGAGAAGGTGAGTCTTGTCCCTCTCTCTCTCTCTCTCATGGTGGAGCTTGACTGAGATCTGCTTCTCTCTTGTAGGGCGATCTCGGCGAGTATAATCAGTGCCAGTCCCAGTTAAGGACGCTGTATGCGTACAACATCAAAGGATCGGAGATGGAGTTCCTTGCCTACCGAATTCTCTACCTGCTCCACACCCGAAACCAAAGAGGTGCGTCATATCTGATTCCTGCGGCCTGCATTCCAACGAGCTGACGTGGCTAATCATCTCCTTGTTTCTACCAATTCCCCCGTTTACGCAGAGGTAAATTCATTGATGACCGAATTGAAGCCAGCAGCCCGCAAGGACCCGGCTGTGTCGCATGCTTTGAGCGTACGGTTAGCGCTGGCGACGGGCAATTATCACAGATTCTTCCAGCTGTACCTGAACGCGCCCAACATGAACGCCTACATCATGGACCACTTCGTCGAGCGCGAGCGCGTCAATGCGTTGGTCATCATGGCGAAGTCGTGAGTCCTTTCAATCCGTAACGACCGATTGCTTCGTAGCAGACTTGCACTGAGTTTTTCTGCCACACCTACTCTCCATTCTTCTCCTTCTCTCTCAGCTTCCGGCCGAGCGTTCCTTTATCTCTCATCGTTTCTGAATTTGCTTTTACAGATCCTCCGGAATGTCACACCTTCCTCGACTCCCTCTCTGCTGCGACCTACATTGAACCAACACCAGCCGAACTGATGGCTGCCGAGTCCGAGGCGAAGGCGAAGGCTGGGGCTCCCAAGTCGAAGAAGCGGCGGACCCCGTTCGAGATGCCGATTGAAGCTCGCAAATGGGAGACGAAAGCGGCGTTACCGTTCCTCTTGACTGCTATGGAAAGGTACAAGAAAGTAGATGTGAGTAGAAGAATCGGATGGTCCTTTGGATTCTTTGGGCCTTTGACTGACGGTGTGGAGGACTTCCGCCCAATTCATCATCCACCTAGATCAAAGGTCAGATTTGAAATTCAATCCTTTCTGTTGTTTCAACCTTGCCTTGCCTGAGCCTGTCGCTGTCCTGTACTCATCGACCGGGCGCTGTGAGGAAGTTGCGTGAATGGATCCCTTGATAGCAGACATGAATTTCCTCGCGCCGGGGAGGTGAAGTGAGAAAGCGATGATCATCGATGATCGATCATGAGAGCTGAACTGGGTCGCGCTCTAGTGCACTTTAACGCTCTCCGATCGTTGCGCAACGATCTGATTCTGCGCCACCGCTGCGCTCTTTTCCAGTTCTTCCTGCCAACCGAAAAGGTATATAAGGCTGGACCCTCCCTCCCTGATCAATCCGATAGTTCCCCCTCATCACCGGCACTGTGGGCAGGCAAATCCGTAAACTTATCCTCTGCCTTTTACTGACGATAACAGTTTCCTGCCCACGCCAAAGTGCTGTGACTATCCAATTTTTCTTCTTCCCTTTTTCTCAATGCGCAATTTAATCCATGGTGTCCTTCCAACTTCCTCTTGTGTGTCTGTGTGGTGTGCCTCCGACCCTGCTTTGAGTTGGAAAATCCTGTTGAAAGATTGCTCTCGCCCTCAATCAGCTAAGAGCATCAGCTGTTCATGGCATCCGTGGCGTCCCTGCCCACCGCACTCTTGAGGTCGTCCCTGTTTTCAACCCTCTCCTCCGCACATCCGCCATCCTCGATGCCTATGTCCGGTCCCTCACGTCAAGCTCGAGGTCTGCAAGGAAACGAAGGTGCACAATCGGCACACAAGTGTATGGAATTGCTGTCGCCAAAAACAGAAAGCCTACCCACCCGTCGTCAAAAGAGTATATGGACGAGCCGGAGGTTTGGGGATGGGCGAGCGTGACGATGATAAATGAGACCAAGGAAGAAAAGGACGAAGACTGACCGAAAATAAGAGAAGGAAGGAGGAGGGCGGTGGGGTGTTGGTTGAAAATACAGATACGTTGGTGGATGTGTGTAGAGAGAGGTGGGTTGAGGGTCGAAGCGAGCAGAGATAAAGAGAGAGAGAGAGGGCTGCGAACAGAGGTATCAAAGTGGGAACGAACAGGACCTTGTCAAGAACAGAACAGAGAAACAGACCGGCGTCAAAATTTGACTTCTTGGGGGATGGTGAGGTCGAAGGAGGGTGGGTGCGCTTTGGTTGGGGGAAAAAAGACGTCGCTAATGCGTGTGTAGAGGGACGGGCCCGACGGAAAGTGGTGAAGTCGGCCAGAGTCTATAAAGTGAGAGTGAGAGAACCGATGGAGGGTGCCCGGAAGGAATCAAGGAAGGTTGGGGCCCACGAGTTCGGAGATTGAGATGCCAAAGAGAAGAATAAAAAGTCGCCTTGAGGAGGAGGAGGGGGTCGACTTCAAATCTTGACCTGCTTCTTCTTGCCGAGCCGCGTCGCTTGCTTGCCGGGTGCCGAGCTCAAGCTGGAATAAAGAGGCTGCTGGTGGTGTGTCTGTGCATAGGTAGGGGAGCCCGGATATGGGTATGAGGGCGGACTCGCGTCTTCGAGAAGGTTCGAGACCTTCGATTGCGCATAGCTCAACGCCGCATTCGAAATGTTCAGCGGAACTGTGGGATGTATGCGGGTCTGCGCGTCAGAAAAGAGCATCCACGAGTTACTTGGAAACAAGCCTAACACTCACGAAACATGTAGTACATCGGTCCTTTGGCGTACCATGCCGGCTCGTTGGGCTCCGTCGGAGGCGAGCGGACAGACGAAGGGGGCGATATGGGACCCGGCGCGTTGTGGTATGACGGATGGGAGAAGCCTTGTGAAGCAGGAGCGCCATGCATGTGTGATGGGTCAGATGCGTGCATGTATGCGCGACTCTGGGAGTACGAGCCCGGAGGCGCGGCACTGATGGGATGGCGAGATGAGCCGTTCCCTGCTGAATTAGACGCCTGGATCTGTGCCATAGGTCGCGAGCCATGAATCGCATGCGGACGGCTAGCTTGGTATGAGGACGACGAAGATGATGAAGTCGAAGCGCGACTGCCGACCAAAAGCTTGACTGCCTGAACGATGTGGTTGAGGGGCATCCTAGCGATACGCTCCCGCTCTCGACGCTCTTCCTCAATCAACTCAGCATTGATAGCGACTTCGCGAAGAATCTCATCAAGTCGCGCTTCGACAACGACGAATTTGTCCTCCGCGCTGAGACGGAGGTATTCTTCCTTCTTCTCGTTCCGACGGACGGCGCGTGTCAATTGGGAGATAGGCGCATCGATGCCTTCGCGGAGAATGCTAACGTCTGACTTCGTGGCGACGAGTTTGCGGAGGGTGCTGAGATCGGTTTCGAGACGCTTCGTCTTGCGCTTGAGAGCCTCGACGCGACTGGAAGGGTAGTGGACGTCTTCTTGGAGAAGGAGCAGACGACGGCGGAGCAAGGAAACGCCGTGCATCCACGGACGAATAGCTGCGGCCAGAGTGAAGAGACGGATGTTGAAGGCATTGAGATACTTGTGTCCGTCGGTGAGATTATCCTGGGCCCAGGTCAGGAAGAATGCGCCGGCGAAAGGACTGAGCATACAGCAAAGCAAGGCAAGGTATTCCGTGCGTTGGAGCTCGGTGAGGGAGTAGAGCCGTGCGCGATGGCGGGCTTGACGTTCCTCCTCGGAGAGTTCCGTATCCTCCTCGTCTTCCTCCTCTTCTTCGTCGGCCTGGAGGATGCGACGCGTACGCGAGAGTGCGTACATGTCCCACGGCACACGCATCCACTGGTAGAGCCAAAATGTGCCGAGCAGGAGGAGGATAGCATCACTCCAGGCGTCCGCATGGCCTCCGAGTAAAGTACCGATGGGAGGGGCGAGAGCAATAACGAGGGGAGCCCAGTGCCAGCCTCCGAAGGCACTTTGGGCTGCCGCCGCCGCTGCGCGTTGCTGAGCGTGTTCGGCCTCGTCTGCGTCATAGTCGAGACCAGGTGGAGCAAAGGGAATCTCCTTCTCTTCGATGATGGACTCGATGTCGTCCATGTTCATGCTTGCGGATGCTTGGTCGGCGAGGTTTGAGAAGGACTGGGAGTGGCTTGAGGAGCGACGGGAGCGGCGTGGGCTGTTCCCAGCGCTGCGTTCAGACGTGCTGGGAGCTGTAGCTGTGCTTGTACCAGTGGCAGCATCTGCAACTCCGGCAGTTGGATGGACTCTTTGATGCTCCTTCATGATGTCTTGCGATGTGAGGGCAGTCGGCACAGAAAGCCAGCGTTCGACTTGGGAGCGAGCGTGAGGGAGGTGGACGTCGAAAGGATTGAAATCTTTCCCTTTGCTGCAGCATGCACTGACTCCGACTTCGAACCTTCTCCAGCCGATGATGCTGCTCACCCACACAAACTTTGTCAGTATGGGAAAGCCAAACGCGTCGTTCGATCGAAAGCATAAAACACGAGAGACAAACAGCGAGAATGGACCCGTCAAAGTGTCTACAGTGCCAAGGGCTGTGTGCGAGATTGAGCTGAGTGCAAAAGGACGCGCTTTGGTTCCTTGTGAAGGAGCGCGTCATGCTGGATCTGGGAGGGTCAAGACTCAAGAGGGCGAGTGAGTGAGTGAGCGAAATGGTCGGCTGCATAGCAACGAGGAAAGTGCGAAGTTCTCGTTGTCGGCGAAGGTGTTGGTGGTGTCGGCGGGGATGGATGAGGTCGAGCCTTCCACTCACTTGACCAGCCAAACCAAGAGGAACCATGACATCCCCTTCTTCAACACTCGCAGCCCCCAAGTGGCTCGCAAACTTCCTCAGCAATTTTCCGCTGTACACCTATCCAGCTCCTGCCTCGACATCGACATCAGCATCAACATCGGTCACCACCCCGACCCTCTACGTCGTCCCGCCCCACCCATCATCAGCGCCAACATGGGCATCAGCAGACCCACGCTGTCTGCGCTGGCAACTCGAGCTTCTCTTCCGCACTCGTTCGAAGGACAGCGCCAACATTAATGTCGTCTTCATCGATCCTCGCACTGAAGACTTCGTCTGGGGACCTGGCGGACAATTGCCATTTCTGCATTTACCCATCTCAGCATCTACATCTACATCGACGAGAAATCCGTCGGGCCATCTTGTAGGCGTGGCTGGGCTGCAACATTGGGCAGACAATTATCATCCCTACGCGTGGGACCGGCCGGAGCTTGGTGAGAAAGACGACACTTCCGCTTCCTCAGCACGTCCATATGCAAGTGAAGCTCTCAAGCTCGAAGCACAGTCATGGGTTACGCTACTCGAGACCAATGTACTCGCAGGATTGGTGCGTATCAAGTTCTTGCTTTGGCTAAGACCGTGTTTATGTTGCTGATCTCGCCTTGAGGGAACAAATTTCACAGCTCATGCAACTTCTCAGCCTTCCGGCCCTCCCTCCCCGCCCATCACAACAACCAGCTCTTCTCACTCGTCTCCTGGCATCCTCTCTCCTCCCCTCAGCTCTCTATCGTCTCTCTATCCTCCGCCGTCTATCCTACCTCACCCCGCTCCACCCAACATCACACCCTTCCCCGCTCCCAGCCTTCCTCTCCTGGCTCGGCGCCGTCGAGTTCTCACATCCATTCTCCTTACCCGGTGGAGGCGACTCAGAGAAAGAGCGCAGTGCCATCATGGGCAAAAGCGAGCTCGAACGGGAGGAGATCATTGGTGATCGCGCCAGGGCGGGCGAATGGCGGTCGTGTCGCTCCGAGCGGGACGAGGCGAAGATGCTAGAGCTTGCTTTGAGGGAAGGGAGCGGGTCGTACGTTGATCTTCTTACGGGAGCATGCGAGGCGATTGAGGCTATTGCTGTGCGGTTTGAAGCCGATGGGGAGGGAGCAGAGCAGAAGTGGGCTCTTAATGCAGAGTGAGTGTGACACAGTTGCTCTCGCCTTCAGCAACTTGGATGTGATGCTGATCCACCTTGCTTCTCGCACGGCGCGTATCTGAAAGGAGCCCTGCACCACTAGACGCCCTCCTCTTCTCACTCCTGCACACCATCCTCTCGCTACCCGTCGTTCATGCGCATACAGCGGCATCCTCGACAAAGCTCGGCGAAGGCGGCGAGGATGATGATCCCGCATATACTCTGCCTGCTCCTGCTCGGACACTGCGCGACGCTATTGAGAGACATCCTGTGCTTCTCAAGTGGACGAGGCGGGTCTGGGTCGAGCATGTCAAGCCTGCGAAGACATTCGTTGTACAGACAGATCAATAAATAAATGAAGAGGGTGGGAAGCAATGACCATTCTGCTTTTCTTCACCGCTCTGATCAAGACAAATACAACATGGGATTGGCATTGCAGTGAGGACCTCCCAAACTTCTACCTCACGAATCAGCGAGCTCCTTCTCCTTCTTCGCCATCTCTTCCAACTTCTTCTTCAACTCCCTCGCCTTCTTCTCCGCCGCAATGAGCGCAGACCGCTCTCGCTCCAGTTCAGCAAGCGCCGCATTCCTCGCTACGTCTAGCCTATACGCCTCTGCTTGGATGGCTTCCTGCGAGAGACCGGGTAAAGGAGTTCCTGTAGGTGCATGTAGTGGGTGTGGATGCTGGCCTACGATGCTATGTGTGGAGAGGGTGAGAACATTCGAGAGTACTCTCGTTCGTTCTGCAATGTCTGCCTCGGGCGAGTCATCTGCGGCAGGTTCTGGGTCGGAGGGATTTGTCTTGGACTTTTTTGAGGGTGGAGGGGTCGCGTTGGCTTTGAGTATCGATCTGACCCATTTTTCGTACGTGTCTGGCTCGGCGTATGCGTCTGCTGATAGGAATGGTAGTCTGTAGGGATACACAGAGCGGGATCAGCAGGAGGTTTCAAAGGGGGAAAGACAGACGAAAGCTTACTGAGTTGGTGGATTCGCGAGCAAAATCTCATAGAATGCCTCTGTTGGCTCTGGGAACACGATATCCTCATACTGCCACGAGTGAACTACCGGCGGCGGTCTCAGTGCCGTGAGGTCCTTGGCCTGCTGAGCAGCGAGAGTAGCCAAATCTTCTTCCTTCTTGGAGGAAGCTGGCTTGACGGCTGGTGGGAGCCAGGGGTGTAGCTTCAGGTGGTGATAGAGTGTGATTGGCTTCTCCCCTGATTCGGAGACGAAGTAGATCTTGACGACGATCTCAAACTCTCCCCATCCGGTCTCTGTCACTTGGAAAGGAGGCTTGTCGATATCTGCAGGGCAGGCACAACGGTTCAGCATTTAACGCGAGGCGATTCGCTACTTCAGAATCAGGTCAAGGGACGACTCACTTCGTGTCGGCTGTTGATATGTGTCATGCAGCTTGAACTGTACGCGCTTGATCATGTACGAGAGATCGTCCTTCCCACCGACCATCTTGTGAAAATCGAGCTGGTCATCCTTCGCTCGAGTGTGGACACTGCCTCCACCTAACCCAGACCCACTTGTATCCCCGACTCCTGAGGTCGAGACCGTCCCATCCTGCGCAACGATGATGGACGGTAAGCCGTGGCAGGCCGGCGATCGGACTGCGACGGTCCAGCGGTGTGTGTGATCTGGCGGGGCTACGATGCGTTCAACCTCGCTGAGAGGAGTCGAGGTGGAGCCGACGATGATCGCGCGGCTTACGGCGAAGCCCTGTCGACGCGGATCATTCGATCAGCACACATCACGGCAGAGAAATACCAGCGCGCGCATGGAGAAGCTCACCTTGACTCTCTTGTTTGATGCCATCCCTGTCCTTTCTGTCCACTCGGCTGTCCAGGAAGAAGCGAAGGTCAAGCAACCTCGAAATTCTGAGAAGCGGTGGGAGACGGGCTCGGAGCGTTTTCTGCACGGTCGCGTTCTGCTCACGTGACTGGAACGCGTCCAATCGCGTCAACAAAACATTCGCCCGAGATCAACACCCGCCCAAAGAGGATCGCGAACGACTGACTCCACCACAGCCATCACCATCGACCATCGACCATCGACACCTCAGTACAGAAGAGAAAGGCAAGATGAGCGGAAGCAGTAGCAGTAACACTACCATCCCTGGCTCGCGACTACGCCAGCCAGGTAGCATCTCCTCCCTCCCGCTCAGAAAACAGCGGAGTCGACCGCCTACCATCGAGCAAGAGAACAGCAATCTATCGACCCTGCTTGCCATGCCAGAGGATTGCTCGGGAACTTTCTTACTCGACGCCACGATGTGCATGAAGGACTCGAACCTCACGCTCATGATGCCCTCCTGCGACAACGACGCGGATTCCACAGTCACTCGGCCGTCCGCCCCTGCTCCTGTAGCAGTCACAGCCACTCCTACACCCATCGCCAAATCATCATTCCCAACTCCCAAGGCATCCTCACCGAGCAGCAAGCGCTCCGCTCCTGCAGCCTCCTCCTCATCCTCATTGTCCACAACAATGCCACCTCAAAAACGCTCACGCAAGCGAAACAGTCTCGCCGGGCCTCGAAGCTTCGCCGCCACTCACTTGAATGCGTCCGGCTCGAGTCGAGTCTCGCCTAAGACGGCCATCGCTCGCACACGCTTGCCAATAACTTCAACACCTGCGTTGAGAAAGGTCTCTCAGTCTGGTGTGGCACCCCTTCATATGCAACCTCAACAAAAGCCTAGGGTGCCTTTGGGTAATGCTACGAATCGTGGTGCCGGATCAAGCCAACACAGGGTGCCCTCTGGCTCCATTCTTTCTGCTGCTCCACCGGGAAGGCGCCTACCTTCTCAACCTTCCAACTTCACCACTGGAACCTTCTCTGGTGCACAGGCCGCTGACGAGGTAAGTCACTGCTGAATGACCTCCTCAATTCTTTTGAGCCTTTCGTTGAACATTGTCCTTGATTCATCCTGCTCAGCCTCTGCTGGAACGAGTGGACTCGCTGGAACATGGGATGAAGACCATGCTAGACCTAATCACCGAAGAGCGCCAAAAAGCCAACCAGGAGCGCTCCCGTCTTCAGGACAACACGCAAAAGGAAGATCCGGGACGCCAGGCTGCCGAGAACACTCTGACTCAGCAAATGGGTGCTTTGCTGATGCAGATGCAGCAGATGCAGCAGATGCAGAGCGCAGCTGCCCAAGCTAAGAGACAGGGCCCGCGCCGGAGTTTGGAGCCTGAGGAACTGGAGGTTTTGCAGATCAAGCATGCTAAGGAGAGGAGACTGTTGGAGGAGGAGCTAGCTGCGAGTAAGGAAACGATTACGGCTTTGAGGGTGAGTGACGAATTAAACCCTTCACATTTTCAGAGGCGTTAGACTATCAGAGGAAAACTTAACACTATCTCTGAACCCCTCAGAATGCAATGGCGCAAAACTCGACCTCGAATCTGACTATGGAGTCGAACAACACCGCCCTCAAGCTCCAGCTCGAGTCTCAGCAGGCTGAGCTTCGCGCTGCTCAGGGCACCATCGCTGCCTTGTATGAGACTATTGCTGAACTTCAAGTCTCACACGGTACCATGGAGCAAGAGCTCCGTGCCGCCGAGTCTCTTCGTCGCAAGCTGCACAACGAGGTCCAAGAGCTTCGTGGCAACATCCGCGTATTTGCCCGTGTTCGTCCGCCGTCGGACAATGACGCTCGTAATGGCTCCGATGCACTTGCGAACATTTTGTACCCTGACAATGGAGCGGGGGGAGAGAAGGCCCAGATTGAGGTTGTCGCTTCGGGAGAGTCTGCGACGGGTACGATGACTATGCGTAATCATCGGTTTACCTTTGATCGCGTTTTCCAGCCCAAGGAGGGACAGCTGGAAGTCTTTGAGGAAATCTCGCACTTGACACAGAGTGTCCTCGATGGATATAATGTGAGTTGGGGATTTTCCATAGGACACACTTCCGACCTTGCTCTGACCACAGCCTCTGTCACAGGTATCCATCTTCGCTTATGGACAAACGGGTTCGGGTAAGACCTTCACTCTCGAAGGTCCTTCTTCCGAGTCGTACAGCGACCTTTCCAACTTGAGTGCCGATGCAGGTATGATTCCTCGAGCCGTCCAAATGCTATGGCAAGCTTCCGAAGCTCTCAAGGACAAGGGCTGGACGTACAACTTCGAGGGCTCGATTTTGGAGATCTACTGCGACGGTATCAACGACTTGCTCGGCAAGGAGTCCTTCGACAAGGCTCACCACGAGATCAAGCACGATGCCAAGACGGGCCGCACGACTGTGACCGATACAGTGACGGTCGCCCTCAAATCGCCTGAAGAGGTCTTCAAACTGCTCGAGAAGGCCAAGAAGCGTCGTGCGGTAGCTGCGACATTGATGAACGAGCGTTCCAGTCGGTCTCACTCGGTCTTCATGCTCCGAGCTCGCGGTCAAAACATCACCACGCGCCAGGCTTGCGACGCCGTGCTGAACCTGATCGATCTGGCTGGTTCGGAACGACTTTCGAACTCGGGCTCTGCGTCGGACCCCGTTCGATTGCGCGAAGCACAGAGCATCAATAAGAGCTTGAGCAGTCTTGCGGACGTCATTGCTGCGCTGGGTGCGGCTGCGAAGTCGCCTGGTGGTGCTGTTAATGCTGGACCTGGGGGTGCCGTTCCAGGAGAGCGAATGGGTGGGGTCCATATCCCCTACCGCAACAGTACGCTCACCTGGTTGCTGAAGAACTCGCTGGGTGGAAACTCCAAAACGTGAGTGGAAGGTAGAAAGACCGAGGAGCTTGTGAAACGTCGTGGTTGCTGATCCGAAACGGTCTTCTCTTCCTTTCAATTCAGGCTCATGCTGTTGGCACTTTCGCCCATGGAAGCCCACTTGAATGAGTCTCTGTGCTCCCTCCGATTCGCGACCAAGGTCAACAGCACACACATCGGCACTGCTAAGAAGATGACGGCTCACTGAACTCAGCGGGCCAAGTTGTCAAATGTGTCTCTAGCTGTGTGTTGTTCATGCCCTTCCTTCTCGTCTGTCCTGTTCCCCCTGTGTGTTACCTTGTTCTCCATGTTCCGCATCACTCGAGCTCTGTCTTTCCCCTTCGCCGCGCAACTTAACTTCACGAAAACAACTTTTGCGAGTAAATTCATATGCGGCCTTGTCTGAGGAAGAGTGAGAGGACAGTGAAGCAGTTACAGCGAGCAGAGATTACTGAGAAGTGGTGCAATAAAGGGTATGAAATTGTCCTACCCGACCCGAGCGGCTCGAAAGGATGGTAGAGTCCTTGACACTGGCAAATTCCGAAATTCGTCCACGCCATCAGCGGCATTGGGTGCCGGCTCGAGGTCCGAAGCCTCGATGTGTTCCATGATAGATGGGAATGCGTCGGCAAAGCTCACGAGATCAGGTTTATTCCGGAGCTTGTACTCCTCGCCCCACCATGCGGCCAGTCGAGGAGCCGGTCTCGAGAGGGTGCGAGCGTGAAGAGGATGATGTCGACCAACTCGACGACGGAACCCGACGAAGTAGTGGATCGTGTTTTCGTCTGCCTCAGAGGGCGACGGTAACAATTCGATGCGGTCAAAGAGCTCTACTCCGACCCCGACGTATTGCAAGTTGAACCCCATGGCCTGTCGAGGTACTCTGGACTCTTCGACTGCTGTGGCCAATGGCGCGGCTTTGTGGGTTGGTATCAATCGCAGGGCTCGAACAGTCGGGACCTGAGATACTGAGCTGATGGTAGCAGCGACAGAGCGAGAAAGGTCGCTGCGGTCCGGACTGTCGTCAGTGCCGAATGAGCCTTTCAGCTCAATCTCCGTCAGGCGAGGACATTCGCCTCTCGCATGCATCATCCTCAACGCCTCGACAGCATCCGCCAACGAGAATTTCGAGCTCTCGCGAATGCTCAGGAACGTGATCTTGGCCATGTCGAAAGCAGACCGCAAAGATTCTCGAATCTCGGACAGTTTTTCTGTTGAACTTGCTGCTCCAGATTCGGGATACCTCGTAAAGGGCTTGGGCGGCAGGTTGTATGTCCCCCAGACCACGGAACATTCGCGAGTCGGTATGAATGTAACGTAGTTCCCGGTGCAAGCGCGGAGCCTGGGCAACGACTGCGCGGAGATGTTGATAGGTGGAAGGCCCGAAAACACGATCCCTTCAAACTTTCCCGAAGTGTGATCGCGCACCTCGACATGGTTGACACTGAGGCTGATAAGACCCTTCTGCCGAAGAATGAAGGACTCTAGTTGGTCTCGTTCTTGTTGGCCGCGAATATGTGCGCCGAGAACCAGTTCGGGGACGTTGATGCAGAGATGTCGCAGATCGGACAGACGAGTTTGCAGCAAGATTGGCTGTGAGGGTCCAAAGGTGAGGTGAAGTTCCTCGAGGACAGGACAATGGTCGAGTACATGGTCGCATAATCGGCTAGGAGACACGTCGGATCCTCGCCCGAAGGTAATCCTCAACCTGCGTAGACTGGTCCATACCGGCCATTCGTACTGTTCCTGGGTACTAATTTGAGCCGAAGGGTGGAGATTGAGCGGTCCAAGGAGGGCACGGCTGGTCTCATACGAGAGCTTCCCGAGCGTGAGCGACTCCAAGTTGCCGAGCAGAAGAGCACGAAAGGTGGTGTTGAATCCTGCCGAAGGCGGTCCACACATGACCGTAGCATCACCTTCCACACCGAGATGAAGATGGCGAAACTTGACCTCCCCACGCGCTTTTTGGATCTCCATGCATCGTTCGATGAGGTCTGAAATCGCGTTCCACCACGGTCGAGCCAGACTGATATCCCAATGCCGATCCATGGCCTCCGTGATTCCAGTCAGGCAGAGAGACCGCAGCGAGGTCGCTAGCCGGTTGTTCAGATTGAACGAGGGTTGACTGAGTCCTTCCATCTGCATCGCCCATCGAATCGAACCTTTGATATCGATCGTTTCTAGTCCAGTGAGGTCTGGGGCCTCGAGTAACTGGAAGAGCCGACTCCATTGCTCCAACCGCTTGTCTGTCTTTCGGAAGTCGTCCCCGAATGAGTCCCATTGACCCACTCCGACGTCCACGATGACATGTCGTACGTGCTTCAAGTTCTCCGTCCGTTTTCCCAAGTTGGCGAATGCTCGACCTTTAGGCCATGGGTAACAATGGTACGTAAAAAGTGGGGGGGCTCCATATATACTTGCAGCACGGTTGATCAGGCGGAAGGCAGCGAGGTCTTGAGTGGCGACGTGCTCAGCGACGAGTTTCACGAGCTCTGCGATGCCAAATACCTTTGCACTTGCTGGCCCGTCAGTCGGTCTTGGAAGCGACGAGCCCTGTTGGCTCATCACCATCCTCCGACAACCGAACACCTCAGCGTATGCTGCTGAGTCGCTGGGAACGCAGCGATGGTTTGGGCTCAGTTGCGGCCTCGTTGAGCCTCAGGAATTCGATGGGAAAGAGAGCCAGAAAGGCTCATCGTGGTAGGGACTCGCCCATCTGCAACTGGGTCGAAACTCAGTCCGTCACATCACTTCATATCACCGCTCACCATTCACATGTGCAGAAGAAGTCATTTAGTGATTGGTGTATGTACTTATTGTAAATGGATGGTTACAGAGTTGAAAACTCTCCCATCTCGTGAAGAAGCTCGATAATCTCGTTGTCTTTTAGTTACGCTCCTCTCCAATCTCCATACGATGAGCCTGGCCGCTGTCTGAAAAGCTTTCACTCCGTCTTTCCAGCGCCCTGCAAAGCCTCCAACCCAACATCTCGGCTGGTGTCCCAGAAGCCCGTCCGCTCCTCATCTGCACGCGAGATCTTCTTCATCACCTTGTCGCTCGCCGCCAGATCGACGCTTCCCGGCAACGAATGACCATTCCCACTACCAGCTCCACCAATACCAGCCCTAAGCACAGCCTCCCGTCGACCCTCCCACGCACGCTTGATGAGCATCATCTCCTCCTCACTTCCCCTCCACAGAATCCGGTCAAGCACGTGTCGGACCATCGAGCGGAAGAGCGCGTATGCATGCTCCGACGCCAACGCGATGAGTAAGGCAGAGATCAAAGCTCCCGTCGGACCGTTCTGCGGCAACCAAGCCGGCAGGAGACGCGTGAGCGAGAACGGAGATTGGCCGTGAGGTTCAAAAGCATAGGCTCCCGTCAGGTTGGCCTGGGTGATGTTGGCGTTGACACCGTCGAGACCTTGAGCGGCTGTCACGAGCGCGTTGGAATCGTAGTGGCGAGCATGGACGGCAGCGGCGTCGACAGGGCCGTGAATATGTGTTCTCCACTTGAATTCGTAAGGAGAGTGGCCAGGGCTCAGCGCGTCCTCCGATTGGCGGTAGAGGAAGATCAGAGACGCATTGCTCATGGCAGCGAGCCATGATAGGAAGCCCTGATGGTCCAAAGAGAGACATACAGTGAGCGACGGGGGTAATTGCTCCAGTCAAGACAAGCTCAAACTTACCAAGACCTCCAGCCAGGGGCCGATACTGTCAGTGCGTACAGGCACAGGACGACGAGCATTGACGCAAATCTTCAGCAAATCCGTTCGAAGCTCGAAGAAGTTGTTCTAAGGACAAAGAATAAAGGGCATGTGAGCGTCATCGATCAAAATCTCGGCCTTTCCTTCGCGAAAGAGCTTACCACAAAAGCGAAGACCGGGTTCAATGGCCATATGACTGAAAAGCATAGGTAGAATCAAAACATGAGTCAGGGATGGCTCACTACTTATCCTGCCTGCCGGAACTCACCAGACCAGAGCACGACGAAACCATATTGACTCGCCATCTCGGCGAAGTCACCAAACGTGTCGTAGGCGGGCAGACTGAGCTCGCGTTTGACCTTGGCCATGAATTCTTGCTCGTCTGGCGCCTGGGCACCCTCACTCTTTTCGCCGTCTGGCTTCTTTGCGCTAGCGCGTGCAGCTCGGTACTCTGAGACCTTGCGGAGGATGAAGGGAAGGGCCTGCAAGAGAGATCAAAGAAAGAGTCACATCAGCAAATAATTCGATGGGGTGATGTGGCTCGGGGAAGCAGAAACCTACGAGCTCATTTACCGCACCAACGATCTGAGCAGTCACGCTGACGGCGAACAGTTGCTTGTGAAGGCGGTCCGGGTTGATGTTGAAGTCAACTTTAGGATGGCCAGAAATGGGGTCTCTTGGAGCAGACTTGGCAAGAGCCTCGGAGTAGAAGCCGTTGGCGATGAGCTCATTCAGCAGGTACTCTCCAAAGGGGACGTAGACGAAAGCGCTGAGAGTCAAGGCACCGTAAGCGGTGATGGCCTGCATGCAGAAGAGTTTGAGTGTCATGCTGAAGTTGTGCTGGCGTTGATCGTAATGATTTTCGAAGTGGGTCAACCTTTCGGCTGCTTTGTTCCAGGTGGACATGACCTGAGGCAGGATGCCGACGAGGATGATGGTGGGAAGGTAAGGAACGATAAAGCTGCCGGGGCCATGGTAGAGTTTGGAGACGAATACTTCGGAGACGAACATGCTGGACATGGTCAGACCGACCACGATGGCGCCAATTACGAGCGAAGGCAGCGAGACCAGTGCGACTCGAAGCTCGACGCGCCACCATTCGAAGACCTCTTCGATCTCACCCGTGGCAGGATGAGTGCGAACGATGCGCGGCTTGAATCCGAGTCGACGGTTATCAGCGCGGTTGCAACCCGCGACGCCCCAGCGGACCGCGAGCCGTTTTTCGCGCATTCGCCATGTCTCGACCAGGACGGCTCCCCAGCCGACGAGGAAGAGGGAGTAGAGAGGTGCATACGGAGCTGCAAAGTACCAGAAGAGAAAGCCGACGGCGGCCATAGGCGTGAGACCGGTTGCGTAGTGGCTGAGCCAGGCGAAGTACAGGGCCAATTCTTCTCCGAAATGAGCGCGGATCTTGTCGAGCTCGACGGCAGGGAGGAAGAGACGGGGAGTCTGGAGCAGTTTCATCCACTCGCGATTGAAGTTCTCATCGTGCAGAGGCGTGATGTCCGTAAGGTTGGGGAAAGGATCGAGACCGGGACAAATACCTGCTCCCGTCAGTGTGTGCGCAGGGAGACCCGAGCCGCTGGCACTTGCGAGCGCGTTTCCCGTTCCTGTAGCGGCGTTGTCATCGCCAGGCTTAGGGAGCGAGGTGGGCAAGGTGAGGAGATCGTGTACGATGCGAAGTCGGTCTGCAGGGGTAGCCTCAACCCGAATGGGAGAATCAGGCGATGCAGACTTGGCCGCAGCGGCCAAGGATGACTTGCGAGGGATCACAACATGATGATCGAAGGTCGGCTTGACGCCGTGCAGGAAGTCAGAGAGCGAGTGAAGCTTCTTGGCTGCGAGGAGAGTGCTCTGTGGCGCGTGTACAAAGATCAGGATCGTCTTTCCTCCATCGACCACGCGCGATGTATGCTGGAGTCCAACGCTATCGATACGATCGAGCAGGCTGGAATACTGGTTGCTGATTGCGGTACGCTGTTCTGCGCTGAGCTTGGGAAGCGGTGCTGATGGTTTTGCCTTTGGGTCCAGTTTGAACACGAGCACGAGATCCACCGGCGGCATTGAGGTCGAGCTCGTCGACGGCGGAAGCGGTGACAGAGACACGGAAGACATTCTTGACTTTGATGTCTGGGTCGCGAGTGGTGGAAGAGAAGCTCGAGGTCAGGAAGGAGCATCAGTCCGTGCTCATTCGGAATTTTGAAGGCGTCGGGCGTCGTTCGCTGACGTCGAGCCAGATCGGCATACGCCCATTTTCAGTCCGGCAATTTGCATGTTTGCAAGGGTGTCTTCACTCCCCTTCCTTTCCCGGTCCGGCGCTAACGACCTCCTGTCATCCTCTGGACAGGCTCCAGGAAGCTTCCACTTAGCCGTCAGCAAGCCAGTAAGGACGGGCAGTAGGTGGCGACGAGGCCAGGCATGTGAATAGTGATCTTCTAGGTACACCCATCCCATTCATGGACACGAAAGTAGAGGGACCCATCCCTCTCCAACCGGTCCGATCATCTGCGGAGGAGGAGCCCTTGGAGGAAGGTAACAACGACGCAACCGTAGACAAAATTGGCATCTGGCTACTGGCACTCCAGCATGCTTCCGGGTGAGTATCTCCTGCGATACAATGTTTGGTAGTCTCACGCATTCTAACTCAATGCTGCCCCTTTTCTTTGACAGGTCATTCGGCTACCGCGCGGCTGAATTCGCTTTCCCACTCTTCTTCATCGAACTTTTTACAAAGACTCTCTTACCAGCATCGATTTATGGATTTGTGACTACGGGTGCGGCTATCATCTTCTCTGGATCCGTCGGACATACCCTGGATGGACCTTCTTCGCCCCGAACACATCGGCGCAGCGAAGTATCGTCCCTAGAAGCGACGGAGGAGAACGGCGGTGGCAAGGATCCGACCTATCAACTTCGCCTCATTCGAAACTTCATTCTGCTCCAAAAGCTCCTCGTCGCAATCTCCTACGCCCTCTTCCTCATTCTCTTCCTTCAGCCTGGCCTCGCACAGGAGGCGGAGAATGGAGGTCGAGGCGTTCAAGCCGGTGGGGCGGCTAATGCTCGTCCTTGGACAATCTTCGCAGCGCTCACTCTCGTCGGATGCGGAGTCATTCTCTGCAATGTTGGGATCAGTGTAGGGATCGAACGAGCTTGGGTCACCCTCATTGCCCGATCGGACGAAGGTCGATTGGTCCGCCTCAATGCAATCATGCGGCGGATCGACTTACTCTCCAAGCTTCTGGCTCCACTGGCAGTGTCCTTGCTGACGAGCGTCACGAGCTATCCGATCAGTATCGTTGTGCTGCTTTGCATCAATGTGGTCACGGCGATCTTCGAATGGATCTGGATCGAGGTCGTCTACAAGCGCTTTCCCGAGCTCTCTCAATGGGAGCATCGAGAAAGGGAGAATATCGACGAGACTGGTGGTACGAGCACAGCTGCGGACAATGCCCTCACTCCAAATGCGATGTCGGTGGAAGATTCTCCCCATGCAAAATCGTTCGACCCGAGACGAGCGATTTCTCGATGGGCCAAGGAGCAATGGCAAGACTGGTCCCAGTTCGCTAAGATGCCGATCTTCATCAGTACGTGTCTCTAACCTCCCTCCAAGTCCCAAGATGTCTGGTTGCTCCCGTAGCTGACGGTTTAACTTCTTCAATCGCAGGCACGTGCTCGATTGCACTTTTATATCTTTCGGTCCTCAGCTTCGACAGTACCTTCATCGCCTACCTCAAGAGCGAGACGACGTACAGCAATGGATTCATTGCGGGAATGCGAGGGGTCGGGGTCGTTGCCGGTCTGTTGGGTACAATGGCGATGCCATTGTTGGAACGACTCGTTGGGATTGTTCGAGCCGGGTCCTAGTGAGTTCAGATAATGCAGAGCTCGAACTTGAGATTTGCATGAGCTGATTGATTGTTCTGACTTGTCTTTGCAGTTCGCTATTTGCTCAAGCCCTTCCTCTCATCATGAGTTTGGTGTCACTCTACGTCGGAGCAGATAAGAGAGAACGACCCGCCTGGAACGGAGCTCTTCTATTCAGTGGCTTGGCGCTGTCAAGAATCGGTCTCTGGAGCTTCGACCTCGCTCAGCTTGCACAGGTCCAACGAGCGCTAGATCGCGTTCGGCGGAAGAATGCCTTGATGGGCGTTCAATTTGCGCTGCAGAACCTTTTTGATCTGGTGAGCAGTTCTGCGATGGGTACCTGTCATGTTACTCACAGTCTAACCCCTCCCTTCGCTGCTCTGCGGGACTTCCGGGTAGGGTCATTTTGCGCTCACGATTGGGTGGCACCGGCCGGATCAGTTCAAGTATGCTGCGACGGTCAGCTTTGGGGCTGTCACCTGTGCGACGGTCATCTACGTGGTCTTCTACGCTCGACGTCTTCGCGGCCACCTTGTACATTTGGATCGTTTGGGATTGGACCAGCTCTTGAGGCGGAAACGAAGGTGAAGAAGAGCAAGCTCGGCGCTCAGACCTGGACGGAGCCATGGAGACGCTCCTCTTCCGGCTTCCACCCAAGATGACCTGCGCTCGAGATTGGGTACTACTACTCCTGATGCACAGCGTCTTTTCCTTAAGTATACTAACTGCACCTCACTTTGGACACTCGTAATTTCTCCATCCAATCAGCATCACAAATCTGGACGCCTCTCGGCCTCTTTACTGCTGTCAATTGCGCCCTATCTGTCCGCTGCTTTCATGACTTCATGCTTCATGTCTGGTATGTTCTTTGATCGCCTAGCGCTGAACAAGTGGAAGCTGTTAGCTGGCTCCCCCATGGTGCGCCTCTACCGTCTCCATCTTACAACTTAACCCCTAGCCAACTTCAGAATCGTGTTCGTGGGAGACGTTCCTCGTTCCTCGTGGCCCTGATCGCTCGTCGCCCGTCGGCCAATAACCTCGCTGCGCCGTGACATTTATTGATGGGCGTTCGGGATCAGCACGGTGTCGTGTTAATCAATTGTGGCCAAGGAACGAGGCGAGGTTAGGATGCACGTGCACACTACTCTTTTCGCACTCAGAGGACAGCATACCCGCGAAAGAGAACCTTGGGACGATAGGGGCGGCTGAAGGACGTGGCAGGTCGGGGATCTGCTCTGTATCGTGTATCCTGAAGGATGTGTGGTACACAGTCGGACGCGCTTCTTGAATGTGTCTTGCATCTGCGATTCTGGCGGCCGGGCGACTTCGGTCATTTTCTGGGTCGTGTTGATGCGTTCGACTCGCACAACGCATCGTGTTCCGGTTGCCTGCGCAGCTTCTGACTCTGAGGCAGTGGAAGGGGGAGGGGAGCATGTAACGCGTGAGATACCCGCCCTTTCCTCAAACTCTGTCCTGATGTGTGTGCGATGGACAGCGTGAATGTGCGATGCGTTGTTGCGCGCTGCTGTATTTGGATGATTTCGTGATGCATGTAGCCAAGTTCCCTTTCCTCACTAAGATCCTAAGACCGAACCGTGCACCAGTCCTCCATGACCTCGATTCAATAACACAGGCACAGCAGCACACCCTCACCCGCCATCTCTCCCTCATCCCTGTCCTGGCAAGCAAAGCCCATCCAGCACCCTGCCCCACACACCCCACTACCCTCTCCCCAGATCCAGGAAAACCGGTGCCTCACATGGATCTCGCGACGTACCCCTCTACAGAGCTGCTCCGGATCCTCGCTATGCTGCTACAGCAGATCGCCTCAGCAAACGACGATCGCAGACCACGAGCAGGAGCAGCATCAAGTAGCACCAGCAGCACCAGTGGCGGCGGCAGTACCAGTCATAGCGGAGGAGCAGGAGCAGGAGCGGCAATAGCAGGCAGCAGCGGAGCAGGTTCAGGTTCAGGAGACAGTAGCAGCAGGCGTCAACAACACAACAACAGTCACGCCCACGGCAAGGACACACACGCGTTGAACCCATCAGATTCCACACATCCCAACCATACCCACAACAGCAGTCCGGCCGGACTGTCTCCACAACCACGCGTACATCGGACAGAGAGCGGCGCGTCCGTGCCAGCCAGTGGAAATCGATCACGTTCTGGATCCATGCGAGCCGGTCAAGAAGGCTTACACGGCGGCGAAGGATCTCGGAATAAGATCACCGCAGCAGCTCAAGCAGCACTGATGACGCCCAGCAGCACACTATGCTTTCACGCCCGCAACGTACCCACCATCAATATCGAATCCTACCTGCTTCGCATCCTCAAGTATTGCCCAACAACAAACGAGGTCTTCCTCAGTCTGCTCGTCTACTTCGATCGCATGAGTCGGATGGGCTCTGGCGCCGGTCCGGGCGAGGACAATCATGCTGCACCAGCTGGCTTAGCCGCCGGTCTACCAGCCTCACGGACACGGGAAATATCGGCATCCCTTGCGGATACGGGTGTTGATGGACAGGAGGTAGCAAATCGGGAGCCCAGACCGGGCATGCGAGGGTTTGCCATCGACAGCTTCAACGTACATCGTTTGATTATTGCAGGCTTGACGGTGTCAAGTAAATTCTTCAGCGACGTTTTCTACACAAATTCACGATATGCAAAGGTGAGTTTTCCGTTCTCGTCGCCAGAAAGAAATGCCCCCTCAAATCTCTTTACTGACTGCTTGACAATTTTCGTTCCAATTTTGCCAACAGGTCGGCGGTCTACCTGTGCACGAGCTGAACCAGCTTGAATTGCAATTCCTTCTCCTCAATGACTTCCGGATGGTCATTCCTCTACCCGAGCTTCAAAGATATGCCGACCAACTCTTAATTTATGGCAAGGGCCAGCAACAGATAAAGAGTGTCGCTCGGCCAATCGGGAACCACTCCTCATCTAATGAGTCCCAAGAGCGGCAGCGTTCCCAGGGCAGTCGATCTCGTGATCGGCAAGAGCAACAGCGGCAAGAGCAGCAGCAACAGCAACAACAGCAACAGCAGCTACAACAACAGCAGCAACAGCAGTTACAGCAGCATAGACATCAACTCCCTCCTACCCCTCCGCCATCTCAACCTCCATCCCAATCTCAAGCTCCTCAATCGAAACCGCCTCCGCAGGCTTCACAAGCAAGCGCAGTATCGCAATGATCAGATTTTTCTTCCCTTTCTTCTTCTTCTTCCCCACCCCCGTTTTTTCTTGTTCTTTTTCTTACAACACCATCAACCACCCACCCATCATACAGTTTGTGCACGCGTCAGAGCAGTGGACGTCTTTTAATGCGAATATACACAGTCATGTCCCCTGCTAACAACCAGTCCTTTGCGAAATGGCCTGGTCGGCGAGAAAAGTACTTCGCGAAGTCCGAGGGGGAAGAACGTGTGGAATCGCGAGAGCACAATATTTCATTGCTCAAGCTCAGGTATGTACGTAGTGTTTCCACCATTCCCATGTCCCATGTCATCTGCCTTGAGTCTTCGAGCGGCTTGGACATCGTGAGCAAGCAGATAGGCGAAGTAGGTATCTTTTGCGTGGGTGGATCGAGTGCTAGGTTGCGAATAGGAAATGGAATCTGGGAAGGTGCAAACCACAGGTATCATGGGTGACATGGCCAAGGTGAGATTCGGAGGTGGGATGTCCGATAGGCTTAGCTGGACCCAGCGACGTCCGGATTCGAAATGACCATACCGGGTTGAGCAGTCGGTTGCGTCGTCCTAGCTACATCACTACTTCCTGACCGCGCCTTGGGATCGTACGCAGGCGGAGCGACACCCTCCTCTTCTTCACCTCCTCCTTCGCCCTGCGCCTGCTTGGCGGCATTCCTGTCAGCCAAAGCTTGGGCCGCGGCAATTGTGTCTGGATGATTCGATCCGCCTGGATAGTCTTCCTCTGGTAGCTGGCCCTTGTCGCCTTTCCAGCAACACCCACACCTGCATAGGGAGTCACAGCATTTGCACAGCGTCAGACCGCCAGGGACTAGACAAGAGAAAAAGGGGGAATTTGGAGTTAAATGAGGGAACACATCTGAACTTCGGGATAGGGTGTAGAAGTACTCACTGGTCATGCACCATGCGTTGATGCTGGCAACGGTGGCCAATGCGAGACCACCGCAGATAGCACCGCAAACTTCCGCAACGACGTCGCCCATGATTTTGTCGTCTTCAAGGTTCAGATCTGTGCAGTGGAGGTTGAGAGAAGAGCAGAGGAACGTAAAAACTTTCGGTGAAGGAAGAAGGCAGATGGAGGGAAGATGGGCGCTGCTTCTCCTTATATGCGATAGGAGATGGGGCCAACCCCAACGGTGCGCGTGCGGAATCAAGCCTTCCCTCAGATACACAACCTCGAGGCCTTCGCTTGGATCCTACGATTTCTCAGAGAGAAATGCACAGCATGGATTAGGTCGACGAGACTATAGTAGCTCAGATGCTAAACGCGCGCGCAGGCGGGAACATACATGCGGATTCTATGACTCACCCTTAACTGGCTTGCTGCTAAGTGCAAGATGTGAGAACAAAGAACAAAGCAGGCTCTCCAACGCCGCTCAAGGCGGTGTACACAAGGCAGTGTTCCCGCATCCCACTAAGGAGACAGGAGGGTCTCGGCGAGACTAAGCTGCGGCCGACGGGCAAGTGAGGCGCAGCAAAGCAGTTAGTGGTCTCCCATTATTGGATTCGGAGTGCGAAATAACAAGCTTGGGAATGAATTGGAATAGATAGAGTGGGCGGGAAAAGAAGATTTAAACAGCTGCTGGAGGAGAGGTTGGACCTTGGAGGCTCCCGGCACAATTATCGAAGGGAAGGGGAGGGGCGCGTCGCGCGTCTTCGAACAGTTAAGAGGGAATGAAAATGTGTGTTGATACAAAGGTGTGAGCAAAAGAATAAAAGGAGTTGGGAGATTCAGCCCAAAAGGCAGAGCTCAAGAGGGAGAGGATATGTATGGTAGTGGACGCTGTTAGATGTCGTTAAAAAAGTAGTGTTCGTAGGAGAAAGGTTGCGGACAGGTTGAGGCTCGAGGTTGGGGAAGGTTAGGATGGCCGAGAGGTTCGGAGGGGGGAAGGTCGACAGTTCCGTGTTCGATGCAAGACAAGAAAAGCGAACCGTGCTGAAAGAGAAGGGACGGAAGAGTCTGACGGGAAAAGCGCGTTGAGCGGAAAGATACGCGTAAGCCTCCCCTGTATCGTCCGTGAGAGCGAAGGTAGTCGAAATCGGGAGCGCAAAGAGAGACTAAATGCTAGGGGTGCGTGCCGAATAAAAGAACCGAGTCGATATCCGCAGTGCGAACCAGGTCGTGGCCAGCTACGCGTCCGATTTGTGCGGGGGTCGAAATCACGAATAAAATCTTCAGAGGCGGAAGTTCTATGAGGGGAGGAGAAATAAAGCCAAGCCGAGCCTACGTTGGTTTCCGTTGCGCATAGGATTCGAGAGCCTAGGAAGCGCGGACGCAATCCGTTGCGAACACCGAGTCGAAATAGTTGGATCGGTGGCCTCGAAGAGAAGGTCAGAATCGAGGCGAAACGCCTGATCAGATGCTCCCGCGATGCGCCATAAGGTATGCGCCCAATCCGCCCGCAGCAGTGACAGCAGTCGACGAATTTGAGCCCGATTGGCCGGCTGCATTCGACACCATCCCGCTCCCGGACAAAGCGGACGACGGAGGCCCGGCAGAAGTAGAAGGCGCGCTCATCCCTCCACTTCCAGCCCCAGCCCCGGCCCCAGTCGCAGCTCCATATCCGCCATACCCACTCGCGCCGCCATACGCGTGTCCACCATAGGTCGGGGCAGGGTGTTGTGCCGCATACCCTCCCGGAGCACCCCCGCCCGTGTATGGACGCGGTGGAGCAGACGTGTACGAGTGTCCTGTGGACCATGCACCGGCTGTTCCTGAGCCTGTAGCGGATGAGGAATCTGCGCCGACATGATTGGTCGCGGCACTGCTCATGCTGTAACTTCGACCAGGCCCAGCACCGGGGGGAGGAGGGAACATGTGACCGGTGCCCTGACCCTGTTGCTGTGGCCCACTCGCTGAGGATGGAGCCGCGTTATAAGGAGTGACCCAATGTCCGCTACCCGCCGTCCCACTTCCATAGTGATGCTGATGTGACCCTCCAGCGCCGGACATGCCCGGTGGAGCAGTCGCGTAGGAATAAGCAGAGGATGTCGACCCGCGTGGTCCGGCACTGTTGTATCCCGCAGCACTTCCGGGAGGATAAAAGGGCGGATGGGCCATAGGTCCACCACCGCCATAGTATGATCCACCACTGCCTCCAGCTTCGCCCGCATACCCTCCGGGTGCAGAGGAGAAGCTATCGAACCGCCCTCCGCGGAGGTAAGGGTCGTCTGTTGCCGTTCCTGTGGAGACCCCACCTGAGGAGCCTGGAGGGTGGAGATGCTGTTGTGATCCGTTGCCCATGCTGATACTCGGCGCGAAGTGAGGGCCCGACCCTGGGCCGTTGCTAGTGACACGAGGAGGCGCACGACGCTGATCGTCATCGCGTTTAGCCTTGCGCCATTGTTTCCGCATCTCCTTGAATTCTGGTTATATGCAGGGCAAATCTCGTCAGTTAGGGAAAACGACTCTATGAAACACAAGTCCAGAAACATACCGTGTGGAAGTCGCTTCGTGCCGTGCTTTTGCATTGCGACATGCGCGTTGAGATGGTTGAGCGTTCCATAGCTCTTTGCACATCCTGGCCAATTGCATGGGTACATGCGCTCGATTTCATCGTACCTCCTGCGAGGCCGCTTTTTGTTGTTGTGGGCGCCTGTCTGAATCTGAGTCGTGGACGCGGTGCCTTCTGTGTTGGAGACAGAGCCACTGACGGATGTGATGGAACCACGGCCGCCGGAGGCTGTTGCTGTTCCATTTTGGGTGACATTGGACGTCGAGGCTGTGTCTGGGGGCTGGTAAGGGGAGTATGAGGAGTCAAAGGAGCCGTAGCCAGGTGATGCAAACTCGTCTGAGTTTGATGTCGGCATATACGCAAAGACGCGGCTGGATCCTGTGTATGAGAAAGAGAGATGAGATTGAGAAAAGGGAAACGCGTATGTGAGAAAGAGGTGTGAGAAACTTACCTGAGCTGTAGTTTGTGCTTAGTGATGGCCGCCCGGTTGCTGCAGGTGTGCCATTGGGAGCGACGGCACTGCTACCGTTCGGATCTGCTGGTCCAAAGAGGGCGTCTGCGGTGTGTGGTCGAGCGTTTCCGTTTGCATGTTCCCATGCTGCGAATCCTGCTGCTGAGGGTGGATGTGGTACTGCGACCGTCTGCTGCTGTGAGGATGGTGCCATGGCTGGAGGGGAGGTGGGAGTCTTGAGTTGATGTTGCTCTGGTCTACAATAATCGTGCGCTGCTCATCCGGCGATGTCGAGGCAGAAAGAGAGAGGGAAGAAGGAAGAACGCGACGGGGAAATCTGGCTCGCGTGTGAGGGTTGCAGTGAGTGGATGTGCTCGGTATTTATGGGGAAAGAAAGACAACCAAAGGGGGCTTAAAAATCTGCCCACACTAAGCAAAGACGACCTGCACTGTTCTAGTGCCTTTATCCCGTTAGCGTGGTTTCTGTTCTGGAAAAAGAAAAGGCGGGAAACGGAAAAGTCCTTGTTGCTTCTGCTGGTGATCTGTCTGGCGATCAGCTGGCCACTCACATCCGATCCTTTTCCTCCCACCCTCCCTTCCTTGCCTCCAAGTGCTGGCTCACCACACAATCTCGTTCGCCCCGTCTCATCAGCGTCGATCTTGTTCTCACATCTTCAAAATCTCATACTCATCTCGCGGCGTATATTTCTCTTCTCCGTCGGGCGGATTGCCTGTTCCGGAGGCGAGTGGGGAGAGAAACGCGGATGCGTGCTTTGAGATTCGGGAGGTCACCTCGCTCGCTTTACACTCACCTTCACAGCCGTGACCCAAGTGAGCATGTACATACGCGGTGGTGGGTCATCGGCCATCCTTGGCTGATGAGAAGCTGCACGCGGATAATCCCATGATGGGCGAGTCTGTGAAGGAAGGTTACCGCGTGGTCATGATAACATGGTGATCAGCTTTTCTCTGGCAAATGCCAGACAAAGGACGGAGGCAGGTGTGAGGATTGGAGGTCCTCGCCCCGAACAGAACATGATGCGCTGGGCCCGGGGCAGGTGGGTGGCAGGGCGTGTCTGCCAGGTTCTTGCCTCCGTGCATGTGGAAGAGATCGTCGATGTCGCACCATGACGCTCGCTGGCGAAATGGAAAGCGCGAAGAGCCCTGAGCGCCTGAGCCGTTGTGGAAACATTCGGTGAAAAATGCTGGGCGCAATGTCTCCTTGCGGACGGAATCTGCACCGTTCGGCCATCCTGAATACTGAATCCTAACCCGCCTGACCCTCGCGGACGGAGGAAAAAAGACAGAGTGGTGTGGTGGTCGGCGAGCTGGGAAGGACCGAGGTCGATGTGACAACGCAGGAGAGCTCGAACATGCTGCATTCATTCTTGACCCTGGCGCAAGAGACGACGGTCGACGATGCTGTCTGCCTTGCCCGCCTGCATCACATGCAGGGAAGCCTGAGCAAAGAGGAAGAGAGAACAACAACAATCAGATATCAGATGCTCCGCTCCTTGAATCGCTGGTCTGAGACAGTGCGTACCCTTTTATGCGCTGATCGCCCCTGCCAACTTTCCGCCTGTCGGTGGGCGTCAGCAGATGTAGAAGCAGCCTTGATGTTTCCTGGTCCCAGGCAAGTCCTTGCGTCCTTGCTAGCTGGCAGCTCATCTTGTCGGACGCGTCAGAGAAGGGACGCGACGAGGATCCTAGGCGATTTTCATTTCGACCTTGTTAGTGGATTAGGTCGCCCGCTTCCCTTTGTCTGCTCCGGCGGAAAGCATGACAGGATCGCTGCCGAGCAAAAGGTAGGTTGTGCGTAGCCTCATTCATCCTTTTTACTAGTATGTATGTAAATAGCGGCTCGGAGCAAGGTGCTGCTTCTACGGCTAGCCTCCTTCCGCTTCGCTGCAGTCTCTCGTGCTGTGTCGCTTGTCTTGATGAGGCGAGGCTCTGTGCGTCCGATTCATTGTTGTAGAGGAAGAAGGTCAAGGACGACCACGACCACGACCATAAGCACCGGATCAGGTATCAATCGAGGTTGCGCGTTCGAGAGTGCTTAGGTTCAGCAATACATCACCAGCAGACAGATGGCTGCCTACCGCGGAGCAGCAGCTGGCGGTACCTCTGCCGCCTCCTCCTCCATCATCGACAACCCCAACCGCTCCTCCTTCTCCGCTGCTCTACACGCCGCAGCAGTAGAAACCGCCAACGAAGCCGACGCGACCCTCTTTCCGCTCCAGGCGGGTGACGACCATGGCGCCCTCGGCGGCGGCGGTGAGGGTGATGACGTTGGACCAGTAGGGGTAATACACGATGACAATGCTTCGGAATCGGACCCGCTCCTTGAAGCCACGGGCGTGGACGGTCTCGATCTGGTCAAGACGGTGGAGAAGCAGCCTGTCTGGCCCATCTTGCATCTGGTCCGGCGGATCGTTCTGAACACGATTGACACGGCTCTGTCTTGGGACGAGGTGAGTAGCGGACTTTGTCAAAGACTCCTCCTTCTCTGATGCGCGACTGACCCCTTTTCTTCCTGCGCAGCTCACAAGCGTTGATCTCAACTTCGCCATCGTCCGACCCTTGGCGCATCGTCTCAGTCGGCTGAAATCGATCGCCGTGGTCTATGTCCTTTTGCTGAACAAGATACAGTTCAACAATGGTGAGCTCGTTTTCTCTCTGGCGCGGCCCCGGGCGCAACGCGATGTGTCTGTACTGACCCCAATTTCTCTCCATCCATAGACTCCGAGAAGGACCTGGCATACCAGCAGGTCAACTCGACTCGCGCCATGCTCTGCGAACTGCTCGCCATCAAGATGCTCCGCACCTTCTCCAGAGACGGTATCGAGCTCGTCACTGCCCTCACCGCTCCCTTCAGTCCCTTTTCAGGCGCAGACGAAGGCGCACTTACCGACTTCTACCTCTCCAACGCTACTTCTTCCCCCTCCAAAGACAGCAATCCAAGTCATAGCACCCTCCGCTCCACCCTCGGCAAGCACTTCAAATTGGGCGATAGGACTCATCTCTCAATCCTAAGCGCAAGCTCCAAATCTTCCGCGCTCGAACTTGCCATCCTGGGTCGAGCGACCAAATTCCTCGCTTCTCCACTCGCAAGACGATGCGTCGACGGAATTTGGACGGGTCGGGTGGTCATCTCTTCTCACGCCAGCCATGCCATCATCAAGGATTCGTACAAGAAGCGTCCCCTCAGCATTTACGATCCTTCCAGGGCGCCTATACTGGATCATTATCGATTGAGGGTACCGCTCATTCGGAGTCGGTTGGAGTTTCTCAATTTCCTCATACTGCTTATTTTATTCCTCATTGCGCTGTCGCAGAGGGGCGCAACTTCCTGGACCATTCCTGAGAGTGAGTTTCGGGTCGGGTTCTCACCCCAAGCCATGCATGCGCCTATAGTAAGAACTGATCACTTCTGTCAATTCTCCTTTCTCTTTTGTCGTCTCCTTGAACCCTAACAGCCGTCTTCACGATCTGGCTCGCGGGTTTTACGCTGGACGAACTGGCTCAAATGCAAGGTCAGTAAACCTGAACTCCTTATTTCCTCCGGATGTCCATCAAACTCACGCATTCAACAATCTGCGCTTGACCTCTCCTGCCTTTCTCAGAACACGGTCTGGGCGTATATTTCAGCTCGCTCTACAACGGCCTAGACGCCCTGTTCATCCTAATCTGCTCCTTCTTCCTCGGCTTCCGTATTTCCGGGTTGATCCATGGTGACTTGGCCCGGCAGGAACTCGCCTTCGACTGTCTAGCGCTGGGCGCCATCGTGCTCTGTCCGCGTGTGGCCAGTATCTTTGTGGCGGACTCGGTGGTGTTACTGAGTTTGAAGGCCATGTTAGCGGATTTCGTGTTCTTCATGAGTTTGGCTATGGTGTGCTTTTCTGGTGAGTCTCTTTTTTGATCAGACGTTGTTACTTGGCAGGATGGCATTCTGACGTTCTGCTCATTTCTAGGCTTTTGGTTCACATTTTGGTCCTTGGTCGAGGACAGGGAGACTTGGACACCTGGAACGATTCTGTGGACCATGCTTCGGATCTGCTTCTTTGCCGGTTACGTGGATCTCAGTGTTGCCACGACATTCTCGCCCATCTTCGGCCCTCCTCTCTTCGTCATCTTTGCCGTCGTGTCCAACGTCATGCTGTTGACTATTCTGATTTCGTCGTTGAGCAACACTTTCACCGTGGTCGCAATGCGAGCGGACGAAGAGTGAGTGCTTGTTCATCCGCACCCAGATGTTGCGTGTTCGCTTTTCCTTTTCTGACACTCTGACTTTGTGATTTCAGAGCTGCTTACCAGCATGCATGCCGCTCCATGGCAGGAATCTCCTCCGATGCACTCTTCAGCTACATACCGCCTCTCAACCTGGTCGGATTCGCCATCATCCTGCCTTGCAAGTTCTTTATGACAGAGCGCTACCTGCACAAGACGCACGTCTTCCTCGTCCGCTCGCTCTCTTTCCCTATCCTCCTCACGATCCGCTTACTCGAACGGCAGTCCTTCAAGACCGGGCTAGAACTTACAGCGGAACGGGGCCGGTGGGCGTTCTCGTGGGTTCCGCTCATTGGCTCGAGTCGAAGTCGGGAGGAACGCGAGTTGCTGGACATGGTATTCAGTCATGAGCCGAGCGCACTCACGCTAGGCGTCGACGCGTACGGCGGACTCTTGCCTGCAGCTTACAGTGCAGCAGGTAGCGCCGCCGATTCGGGCAAAGCGAATGACGACGATGACGATGATGACGACGACGACGACGATGACAGGAAGGATGACGATGGTGAGAACAGGGCTGACATTGGTGATGGCTATTTGGACGAGGTGTTGTCTCGGGTCGTCCGTGAGGGTGCAGCGCACAGCAAACAAGCTTCTGCATTGAAGGCACAAGCGACGGCAGCAAAGGAGCCTGAGGGGGAGGAGTCTACATTGCGCGGGCAGCGCGAAGATGCGGATGTTCAAGGATCAGCAACAGAGGGCACAATCTCCGACAAGAGACGTTCACAGTACGGCCAACATCTCGGTCCGGAAGGTCCTCAACAATCAGATGGAGTAGCTCCGACATCGAGAAACGGAAGCACGGAATCAACGACGGGCACGAAGCAGCCTCCTTCGAACAAGTTCTTGCCTCGCACACGGACACGGACCACGACGAAGAGTTCTGTTCGGACTAGTATCTCGATTCCTCATGCGTCTGAGCCGGGTCCTACGTCCCCACCGCCGCGCGGACTGGGATCGCTCACGAATCCCCTGGCGCGGTTCTTCGGTGGAGGTGGCGGCGGCGGTGGTGCAACCGCGTCGTCCTCTCGTCGTTCGAATAGGGGAAGCTCCGGACCTCCTCTTCAAGAAGCTGCAGATGAGTCTGATCTAGACTTCCTTTCGAATAATCGGAACGTCGACGCCGCTGGTCCAGGCCCATCGGGTTCGTCCGAGACGATCGTTCAAGATCAGGGAGGAAAGGCGGGAGTGTCTTTACCCGGTGCGGGCGCTTATGCCTTTGGGACCTTCAACCCGGCTGGTCCGGGTGTGCAGGGCGGTGGTCCTCCTGGCGCTCAAGGAGGACGTGGTCATCATGGTGCGTTGCATCGGCATGGATTGGAGGATTCGCCTGCGGCTCGGGCGCTTTTGAAGCGGATGGACAAGCTGGAGAAGAGTAACGAGGCGATGCTTGAACTTCTTCGCTCGGTGAGTTTGGAGCTTTGCTTCACGGTCGCGTCTCTCTAACACGGCTTGTGAATTCTTACTTACTCTTCAAGTTCGTCCTTACCCTGAACTACAGCTCGTCGCCGCGTCTGCGACCAAGGACTGAACGCAGAACTCTGAACGCAGGTTCTGCCTCATCTTCAACACATTCTCAGTCCCCTAATCACCCAATCTCACGAAGGTCCTTATGATACTCAGCGGACCTCCCCATCTTCAATTAATTCATTGTCACCCATTCGTTATCAGTGTCTTGTTGAAGAAGAGTACACTTGCATGCATTGAGAAAGGCCGACAGACTGGAAATTGGGCAACATGCTGCCTTCCATCTTGAAAAGAGGGGAAGGGATCAACCGAAGTAGAATAGCTGGAGTGTGAGGACAAAAAAGGACAGCCAGGTCAGCAAGCTGCGTCGGGATGAGAAAGGCAGAGCAGGATGTCTGAGAAGGACTCACGTCATTCTTCTTCTTGGCCTGCACCTCCATGATACCACCGACGTAGTGCTCATGATCAACCATGGGAGCCCCTTCTCGCAGTGCGATCATACCAGCCTCGACACAGACCGCCTTGAGCTGAGCACCGTTCATCTCATCTGTGCTGGCAGCCAATTCCTCGTAGTTGACATTGCCTGCGACCGTCATCTTACGCGAGTGAATCTCCATGATACGCGCGCGTGCCTGCTCATTTGGTAGAGGGAACTCGATCTTGCGGTCGAGTCGGCCCGAACGGAGCAAGGCAGGGTCGAGGATGTCGATTCGGTTCGTGGCAGCGATGACCTTGATACGATCGTCGGACCCGAAGCCATCGAGCTGGTTAAGGAGCTCCAACATGGTACGTTGCACCTCACGATCACCGCTCTTGTCAGAGTCGAATCGCTTCGTTCCGATGGCGTCCAACTCGTCGATGAAAATGATAGCAGGTGCCTTCTCCTTGGCCAACTCGAAGGCATCCCGGACCAGCTTGGCACCGTCACCGATGAACATTTGCACAAGCGAAGGTCCGGCAAGTTTGAGGTAGCATGCGTTCGTTTGGGCGGCACAGGCTCGGGCGAGGAGGGTCTTGCCCGTACCGGGTGGACCGTACATGAGGCAGCCTTTGGGCGGGCGGATACCGAGATTCTTGAACTTCTGTTCTTGCAGCATCGGTAGGACGATGGCCTCGATGAGCTCCTCAACTTGCTTGTCCAGACCACCTGTGGGAAACCAAATAAACAAGTAGAGTCAGCCCTCCATTTCCCTGCGCCACCCAAAGTTCGGACTGACACTTGTCCGCCAAGTGAGGTTGAAGTAGATAAACGTACCAATATCTGAGTAATTCTCCGTCGGCTTTTCGTCTACCTCCATTGCCTTGACTCGGGAGTCATACTCTGCAGGCAGCTTGTCGAGGACCAAGTAGCTATCCTTGTTGACACCGATCAATTCTCCCGGCTTGAGCTCCTCCGCAGGAACGAGACCGATCAAGGGCAAGAAGATGGTTTGGCGGGTAGAGGTCTTTATGACTGCGCACTTGCCCTTTCTTTGAGCATCGAGATCGATATTGGCACCTTCTTGCTCTTGTGCGTCCTCATCCTTGTCCGGGTCAATGTCGAGAATCTACGCGGTTTGGTTGGTAAGAAGGATATGGGTAAGAATGGTGGGAAAGACATGAAGGCAAAGCACACAGAGAGTAAAGGAAAAGGAGGACTCACCTCGACAATGTTGCCAACAAGGTATGGTAGGACCTTGTTCTGCTTGACTTTCTCTGCGTTCTCCTTGATCTTCTCCCGCATCTTGGACTGCTCATGACCCAATCTGAGCTGTTCGGACCGCATGATCTTGATATCGTTCTCGAGCAGCCTTGTCCGCGTCTGGATTTCTTCTACACTGGCATTCAGTACCTCCTCTGGCAGGGTCTCTTCGGGCTCTGGAGCATCTTCGGAGGTGTCCATCTTTGCGTCTGTAGCTGCGGCAGCCCCTGTGGAGGAGGATGCTGCTTCGTCAGACGGCTTGGATTGCTCCGGCTTGTCGTCCTGTGGCGGGTCGGAGGGTGGTTGCTGTGCTGGGTCTGACATGGTTGGTGGCTGGCCTTCTCCCTTCTCTCTATCTTGCGTATGGGTTGGGTTGGGGGGAGGATGAGAGGCGGGTGTATGCTGTTTATGTATGCTGTGGTGGTTCGCGTGGTCAAAGCGGAGGCGCCGCGTCATGTTGACTTTGGCTGGGATCTCTCAACTTCACTCACTCGACCAAACACATGGGAAGGAACACAGCAGCACAATGCATCAAATGGCTGGTCGATATTATGGATGTATACGATTCAGAGCAATGCTCCTCGGACTCAGGACCGTTCAAAAGGGGAATATGGGAGAAGAGAGAAAAAAAAACCTGGGCAAGAAGGGACCAAAAAAAGGGCTCCAGAGGGCCGGGCCGTAAAATGAGAGTGCACGAGGGGGAGAAGGCGACCTCGATGGGAGAAGAAGAATGAGGCAGACAGGGGCCCTTGAATCCGGCTCCGATCCGATGAGAGGGATGTGCTTGATGGTTCACATGACTGAGCAGTTGCAGCCGCCGCCCTGGGGTGCGTATGGGTCCTCTCGCTTGTCGACAGGTCCCCACTCTGATGGCACGAGGTAATCCCGTGTTGTCTTGCAATGTTGGATCAGACTGCTCGGCAAGAAAACAAGAACGGCGGCAGAGGCGGGAAGAGGAAGATGGAAGAAGAAGAAGGATGGAGATGGAAATCGTCGTCAGAGAAAGGCGCAGTGCAAAGGTGACAGCTGCGCAGTCCAATGCTCACCTTGCGCTGGCCTCTGATACCCGTACCCGTGGCCGCTCGAGGTCGTTCTTGAGCCGAGCGTTCTGCTCTGTGAGTCTTCTCAGCTTGAGTTCGGACATGGACTGCTTGTGTGGTCTTGCGTTCATGGTGGTAGTATCTCCAGAGGGTTTGAGTGACGGGCAGCGGCTGTGTGATTCGGTGCGGCGAGACCAAGTAGGAAGAGGAGAAGCGGCACGAGCGAAGTATTCGACCAGCGCAGAGAGCGAACTAGAGGAAGTAGATATGTATCAGCCAGAGGTTCTGCGGCAGGAGACAGTTGGAAGTTTGCAAGGTTCCTTGTTCCAACCCTCCAAATGAGAACAAGACGAAGGATCGGACCCCCCTTCCTCATCTCAAGCGCGTCATTGCCGCACTCACCTTTCGCTTCAGAGACACTTGACGCGGTATCGAGGGATGTTAAGAGGAGTGCTGGCAAGTCGAGTAGCGGAAGGAGAACAAGAGCTCCCCCATCGCATGAGCAAGGTCTGGGAATGCTGTGAGACAAGGGGCCCGATCCTAGCCATCCTCAAACGCCGACGTCGGTGCTTCGTAGACCACGTGATATCCACCAGATAAGATTAGATAACGCGCATTTTATCTGGTAAAATAGCGTCGCGGAAATGTCAAATCCTCACTCAGCAGACAGCAAGGTCCTCCAGCTGGACGACGGTCATGATGAGCAAACCCGCTGATGATGCGATGATAAGTATACTGTGCTCTGATGTAAGGGAAGGCAGACAGGCGCTGACTCTCTTACCTCCTGCTTTGTTCTCGTGCGACGTTGTCCTCTGACTTTATTGACCAGATGGCAGTCAGGGAGCAGAACTAACGGCTCAACCGCCCATCGCTCACCCTCTGACTTCCACCATCCCACTCCCTCCTAAATCTCGCCTCAAGCTCCCTTCACCAGTAACCTTTTCCCGCCTATTGCTGCTAAACGCTGAACCTCTACCCGTCCGAACTAGTTTCGCCGTGTGTTTTGACCTCTCTAGCCTCGAGCTTCTAGCTTCCCTAGCGTCCTCCTTTGCTCACAACTTCCTCCCTTCTGATCCGTCTTATTCATATTTCATACAGGGCAACGAACTCTACCACCGTCTTTCTGACATCAGCTGAGCTCTGAGTGGGCTCGCTACTCAAAACTTCGACGGCCTATCACTCCCGTGTGAGTCAAGATCTGCGTCCTTGGACCCTGATTCGCCGTGCGAAGCTCGCTGGGGGCGCTGAACTCGTTGGATCTGCGCTTCCGAATCATTCCCGTCCTTGCTTTGCATCCACCCACAACACAAGGTGCTGGCTTCCACCTGCCCACTTTGCATCCATTTTCGGCATTCAAACCCGCCCAAGCTGGCCAAACTGCCGCAAAAGAAGGCTTACCGACTCTTCCGTTTCACCGTGACTGGCTGACAGATCGTAGATCCTCACTTCACAGCCTCGTGCCAATGCGGCGACCTTGCCTTTTTCAGCTCAATTTTCTAACCGTTCATGTTAACTTCTTCCTTCTCCCAGCCGTCCAATGCGTCAGCACCAGTCTTGGCTGCAGTCGCTTCTGCGCCGCCGGAAGGCTGTTGCTCAGCTGCACCCGTGCATGACCGCTCAGCGAACCCCCCCCCGCCTTGCCTGTTTGAAAACATCATAACAACCCAGGTTCTTCCTCGTCGACTTCTTAGTCCCTGCCTTCCGCGCTTCACCTCATCCACCACGACCAGGTTGACAGTAATCCTTCCCAACCCTTTCTCTTGTGAGTATGGGACATCTCGAGCTCGAAGGACTCATTATCGTGATTCTCAACTTCATCCTGACCTTTTCTCTCTTCTCCTCCAGCATTCTCTTTGCATCCGTAATCTTCGCTTCCAAAACGTCGACTGGCTCGACAACCTTTTCCAACTGTAGCAAGCCCCTTGAAGTTCAACTTCGAACCCTAAACCCCTCACCTCAAATTGTTCACCTTCCGTGAATCTCAGTGCGACCTAAACCAGTCCACTTTGAATCTACCCCAAAACTCAACCTACCCTCATCTTCCAAAGATCAAGACTGCAGACATGGCCGGTCCAAGCTCTCCCATCGAGGCGCCTGGCCTTTTCACCACCGAACGTCGCCCGCTCTGGACTGTTCCCGAGATTTCACCTTCTTGCTCCAGCGTCCTGGCCACCGAAATGACGCCTCTTGACGCGTCCGGACAATCTGGTCCGATTCAGGGTAACCGCCCCGGTCCCAGAGACAGAGTCTCTCGCCGCGCTAGCGTGGCCTTCCTCGCCGCAGACCCATCCAATGATCTTCCAGCACGTCTCACAACGGACCCTCTGCTTCTCAAGCCAGCAATGCAGAGCTGCCTCAAAAACTCGTTCCGTCTGTCGTTGCCCTACAGTCCCTCAGTAGGCGGTCAAACCTTCGCCGACCCGGCCTCTCAGGCTGGCTCTGCGCTGCCTTATCCATCCCCGTCCATCATCTTCCCATCCGAGGCAGACACGCGAGCACTTGCCTTTGCTCAGAAGATGGCAGAACATGCACAAGGCCCCATCGGAGTCACTAGCAGTCAGAATGCCGTGCATCAGCATTACGATCGCAATCGCGAACGGGCTGCCATCCTCGAGCTCGAAGACGCCCGCCGCGCGAGCGACCCGGACGTGGCCACCAACTTCGAGAACGAGCTCTTCCGCTGGGCTGAGCAGGAGAACGCCCTCTCTATCGAGGACGGTAGCCTCTTCCATTCCACATCCCTTCGCTCTGTCAGTGGTGCGTCCAGCATCGACCCGAGCACGCTCAATTCGCCCAGTGTCCTTGAGGAAGGCTACCGAGCCGATCTTGATTCTCCCATGATCGATCGCGAGCAATACCGCATCGGCACCCGCATTCATACCCAGGCGGGAGCCAGGAACAAGCTCCGCGCTCGCGCCATGGCCGGTCAAGGCTGGGCTAACATTCGTTCCACGCAACGGTCTGCTGCCAGCTCGGACACCTCGACGAGGGTGGAAGAGCGACTTCCTCAGAAAGGGTTGAAATCCGAACAGACTTCTACCTGCGGTAGCCCCGGGACCGAGACCGAAACCGAGATCGTCATCAAGACGCCGCGCTTCAGTCTGCTGACCGAGATGGTTCCTCGTATCGGGTCGCCCACACACGATCTCGAGACTAGTCCAACCCAGAACAAGGTGCTATCCTTCTCCAACAATCCTGATATCGTGCTGCCCATGGAAAGCCCCGAGGAAGAAGACTTCAGTACGGAGCTCAAAGCATGCACCGAGGCTTTGAGCCAGGCGCGTGCTCGTGCTCGTACGTCAACTCTGAACGCACCCAAGACCCCTTACAGTTGGAACAAGGACTACGAGACCCCTGCGTCACCCGCCTGTCTCGCTCCTCCAGCCCAGGGATCCAAACAGTCAAAGGCATCTCTCCCGCCTACTGCTGTAGCAGGCGAGAAGCAGCGTCCATGGTCCATGCCGCCTCCAGGCCTTAGCAAGCAGAAGACTCCCGTCTTTGCTCCGTCAGCACCTATTCCTATCCCTGGTCCAACTCGACTCCAGAGTCGACGTCCCAACAGTATGCGTCTGCGCAACCTCCCTGATGCGTCCATCTGGGCACCGGTGGAGATTGAGGTGAACGGCAAGAGCCTCGTTGGCAGGAACATGAAAGCTGTTGCTGTGTATGACCCGCGTAAGGACGCCGCTGCACTTTCCGAAAAGGAGCTAGCACAGACGAAGGCGGCGCCTACGGCATCGGTCGAAGTCACCAGTCCAATGAGTGAAGAGACGATGCTGAAGGCAGGAGAGGTCAATCCGCCTCCTCCGACTCCGCCACGCGGTTCGCACATTCGAGGTCCTGCTCGGGTTCGCGCTGCTACGTTGAATGCGATGGCCCTCAAGGTGAACATGATGCCTGACGCCAAAGCTCACGAGGGTACCACCTTGAACGCTCACAGCAAGGAGGTCAACCAAGATACCGCCTTCACCGTGTTTGGTCCTGGAATTGGTCTTGGTCTGACGGAGACGATGGGAGCGCAAACCCGGTTGCACGGAGCGAATGCGCCTGAAAGCGAGGACGATGCCACACCTGCGGAGGAAGAGCCGCAGCCCAAACATCGCAGTCTACCTAACAAGCTTCCCGAGAAGGTGATTCCTCGACCTGAAGTGGACAACTGGCTCAAGGATAGCTCCAAGCCGCAGCCTCAGCCTACGGAAGGTACGAAGCCCAAGAGCATGCATGCGTGGGCTCAGAACACATTCGAAGCGACGGATCATGGCAGCGTACCTGGCGTCATCAACGCGCCTCCCAGCGCCTACATTGGTGGTGTCCCCAGTCCTTGCCCCGAGATCAACCTTGTCGCGAGTGAGAATGCGCCATCTACTCGCCCCGCCGATGAAGAGACTGACTTGGATCGGGAATATCATCGCGCTGCGGCTGAGGCCAAGCTGAACGGTACTCCGCTGTTGGACCGGAACGTTCAGCTGGATGCGATTTCGACGGAGGTGGAACCGGCGCAAGATCGCAGTCCTAGACCTGCTCTCAAGAAGGGCTTCATGATGGGCCGACTGCCCAGCAATGCAGTCTCGCTCAATTCGGCATCGACCACAGCGTCAGCTCGTCCCTTCTTTGCAGGAGAAACTACATCCGGCAAGCCTGGTCGAGCTATCAACGTGCCTCGGTCTGCTGTCCTTGCGAAAGATCGCGCACGTCGCCCTGCCGATGCTGCGGAGAAGGATCGCAGTGCCCAATTGGACAGTGTCCTGTCTGCGTTCAGTACGGAGCAGCTTCTGGCGCATCTGGCGTCTCGTCGCGGTGCGAGCGAATCCAAAGGTGCGCGTAAGGTCAGTGCGGTAAGCGTAGCAGATTCGACAATCAGTGCATCTGCCGCTGGTGATCTGGAAGCCCGGTCGCGGTCCCCCCTCATTCCCCAGGGAGCTGCGACCCCAAGTCTTGTTGGCAGTCCTTGCCCTCCCAGCCGAGGAACCGGTGTCTCTCGATCAACGAAGCGCAACTCGGCTCAGCGTGCCCTTGCTCGCAATCGCCAGCGTCTTGCGGGCGTCGGCTCCCCCAATGCTCCCATGATGGCTCGTATGGACAGCATCAGCAGTGTCGGGAGCGTTGACATGGTTCGAGAGGACAGCGTATCGAGTTTCGGGAGCTTCATGGAGCAGAGTCAAAGCCCCCTCTTACTTTCCTCCGCTGACGTCCGGGCCGGTGCCCTGAGTCTGGGCAATAGCGAGGCTCAGCTACCTCTCATCGACCTGACCAGTCCTGGGTCGGGCGATCTTGCCGGCTTCGTACCCCTCACAGCTGCAGCTCGCATCATCGCCACCCAGATGGAGATCTCCCTGTCGCAAGCCTCCTCGGATCTTAATACCGACGATCGCGTCTCGCTCCTGACCAGCACTTCATCGAATCAAGTCTTGACCACCGACCTGCCCACTCCCATGACGGGCATGTCAGTCGCTATCACTCCGCTCGGCTCCATCCTTACCTCAGCCTTCGCTCGTGCCCGCCTCCAGACGCGCGCTCAAACCCCCCTGGATTTCACACGGGCAGGGCGGGCCTTGCAAGGAGATGGCCAAGGTGGCGAAAGTGAGGACGAAGACTACGGAGAGACGGGCGAGGGTCGTGCCATGCTGATGGAACGCGCCGATTCGCATGCCAGTCCGATCTTGACGAGCATCTGAAGGGAAAGCTTTTTACCATACCAACAGGCTCGGCCTGGACTTCAAATCTTGCAACACTTTTTACTTCCTCTTTTTCTTCCTTTGCAGTTCTAGGCCTATAGGCCCCGTAGCCGGCTACAGGGCCTTGTCCTACTCCTGTCCCTTGCAATTCAAAAGCGAATACTTTCCTTTCTTCCTTCCCGCGTTTGCACGACGATAGTACGACAGACTCAGGATGTACAAACTGCCTGTCTCGACCGAGATTTGAGAGAGTGCCGTGAATGGATACCGTTCATTCCCTGATCGCGCTGTAGCCTAGAAGACGGGAGATGACACTGAATATACATAGGTGCGTAGCATGTGGGACCGTGGAACACGAACACAGGCAGTGATGTCAAATGTCCCTTCCATGAGCCCGCATTCCTCCCATTCCATTCTACTTCCGTGCATCCGATGATGCAGCCTTAGCCTTAGCCTTGGCGATCATGTCCAGGGCAATGTCTGTGGTCGCTTTCTCGCCGCGCGTGTAGAACAGGAGCGGAATCTCTGGCGGACAGATCGCCCGCGCACGCTGAACGCGCACAGCAAATGCAGCATCCCGTTTTCGCCGTGCCTCGTCCGTGTTACTGGTGGCCGCACCACCATTTGCACCTACGGCCGCAGCCGCTGCCGCTGCAGCGAAGGAAGATGACGATGAGGGATTGGTACCTATGCCTAGATCGTCCGAGATCGCTCCCGGTCGCAGCTTATCGTCTATACCCTTCAGTGCCGATTGTGAACCGTCCCCGTTCAGGATATCAGGCTCTAAGGTCGGCAAAGCCCCGACTGTCGCATTCCGCTTGAATAGCGGCTTCTTTGCTCCTCCACCACCACCACCCAGTCCTTCACCAAGCCTTCCAGCTCCCACTGCCGCATTTCCAAGGTGAAGCGCCGCATCTGGCCTGATCGAGCTGGACACGTTCCTAATGAAGATGCCAAGGATCTGCGCACGCCGCTCAGCCGCAATGGCCGTGTAGAGCTCCATATCAAGCTCGCCCGAGTCACCGATGAGGATGAATTTGGAAGAGGGGAAGTCCTCCAAGATAGCCACCACAGCGCCCTTCTTCCTCTCCCCAGCCGGCTCAAGCCAACTCGTGAAAAGGTTTCGAGTCCCTATAGCGTAGTGCTTCAGATGGAGATGAGCCCGAGGGAAACCTGCACTCTCCAAGAAGCCACGAACAAGGCCGTGCAACTCGAGCGGAGTATTGCTCACGAAATGGAAGCCAACCCCACCTTGGTGCCGGAGATTCTGATACCACTCCGCAACGCCAGGAATCTGGACCTCCTCAAAAGGTTTGACGAAGACGGAGTGGAAAATACGGCGGACACCCTGCGTGACGTCCGACCTTTTGACGGTATCATCGACGTCACTGATGATGCGAACCGAGGGCGAGTCCGGATCGTCGTTGTCCACGTCCGTATGGACCCATCGACCAACTTCTAATCCTTCGTGATCCGAAGGAGGAGAGGTTGACTCGAGCAGGACGGCCCGCTTTTTGATACAGACAATGTCCTCCGGCCGTCGAGCTTCCGAGCCATCACTGCCTGAAAAGAAGGCTCGGCAGTACGCATCCAGCTTATGCCAAGGGATGACAAATTTGTCGTGGAACTGTCCCGTCACATTACTGCGAGCTTTGGTAGCTGCCAGAAGAGGACGAGACATCCTCTTGCGCGTCGAGGTGGTATCGGTAGCAAAGTCATGTTCCGACACCGATGAGACAGACGACGCTGATGAGGAAGAGGCCGAAGACGACGACGAAGGTGCTCCAAAGAACACATCCTTCTCGTCCTCCCCGCGGAAAACTGGTAAGATTTCGATCCAGACGTGCCGATCGGGCACTCGGTGCGTCCAAAACGCGCGCAAACGCGAATCCAAATTCTGCTGGAGGGTAAGCAACTGCTCAAAACTCCGATCGGACCACACCCCCGAGCCACTCGGCCAGCTAAGCGACGACGTTGATGGACCATTGGACGGCTGAATACGAGGGGATAGCCCAGCACCGCTCGAGACGGACGACACCGACGACGAAAGCGAGGAGGAGTCTGGTGCGTACGAAGCTCGACGTTTTACCGACTCTGCAAATCGCGAGAGACGGGAAGACGATTCGTTACGAGACATCGTAATAGGAGTAGCCGCTCCACTCCCTCCTCCACTCGGCGTTCCAGGTCCCGTAGAAGGGCCCAACTTGGGACTCTCTCCACTACTGCCAAGTCCCGACCCAAAGAGCTTGCGCAACTTGGACGGACTTGTGTTGGAGCTCGTCGCACTGGGTAAGGAGGACTCATACCCTCCCCTCTCAGAGTTGACGGACGTGTCGAGGCTGAGCGGCGGGATGGCGTCCGTCGACATATCATGCTGATCCAGCTCACAAACGGCCCCCTCGGCAACTTTAGCCGAGAATGCTTCGTCCGCACCAAGAACCGTTGGCGACTGGACGATATCATCTTCAACCCTTGACCCCGTACCCAGCTCGCCGTTCATCCGCTCCACCTCGTACTCAGGTGGAGTCGGCGGCTTCCCATCAGTCGGGAACGCGCCAATCCGCTCCATCGCTCTCAGGATCAGATCATCATTACCACCCTGCACGACCTTCTGGATGATCCGATCCGTGAGTGGAAGATAGCCGCCATCTTCAGGGTGAAGCATCGGTGATGAAGGGTTGCTGAAAGCGGCGGATGAGGATGACGAAGATGACGACGATTGCTTAGCGGACAATTCAGGACTCGCGAGTCCAGAAAGTGCAGCGAGAGGCCTGTTCTGAGAATCAATGCTCGAAAAAGCAGAAAGATCGTCCACCTGCGAAGGCTCATCCGAAAGTGGAGCACCCGAAAAGTTAGGCACGACGATAGGTAATCGCGTCCGAGTGGTCCCATCCGCCAACGAGAACGAAGAAGCGGGCGAATTCATCTTGGGTAAAGCTGCAATCTGTTTGGCAAGTCGCAAGAAGATCCGCTGAGAGCGGGAAGGCGTCTCGGGTGTACGAAGAACAACGCCAGAGAGAAGGATGTGGATGTCTGAACCGCCGCTTTCCGGGGTCTCTGCGCTCAGACCTTTTTGCTGTTGCTTTCCCGGTGGGCGTCGGACGGCCCAGCCTGGGAGTAACACAGCTTCTTCCGATCCAGGTGCATGCAAAGGCATACCAGGGGCCACTGGCGCAAGAGAACTAAACGATCGTCGGCCCTTCGATCCATGATTGGGTTTCAAAGTTCCAGATCCCTGCGGCGCATCTCCTTGATCCGACCTCTCCACGCCCGGGTTGTTAGGACGCCGATTAGGAACAGTAGAGTACGCAGCGCGCATGGTGCGGTCCCTGTCCAGATCCACCGACGTCCTCCTCCCCTCTCCATTTCGGTCCAGAAGTCCCGCCGCGCCCTGAAAACTCTTGGAAGCCGCAGCAGCCGCGAGTTTCCTACGCGCAGCATCCTGCAGTCTCGCAAATGTCGGGCCCATAGAGCTTGAGGAGTCTGACGACGTCATGGGCGGCCGAGCGGATGGTAGGCCGGGGTCCAAATTCGATCGTCTTTGATTCGTCATACGCGTTTGCTCAAGACTACTCCTTCCGGAAAACGCTGCAGTCCACGGTGCATCGCTGGAGCTTGAGTATTGTCGGCCGCTCTGAGTCTGGCCCATAGTAGGCGTGTTCTGACTCTGAGAGTAGCCAGACGGAGGGGGTGGTACTGGTTTTTGGAGTTGGGCAGCTGAAGGTCGAGGCGTATCAGGATCATCACCCTCCTCGAACCGAAACGCGTCCGGACGACCATTGTAACCAGCAGCCGCCGCCTGCTGCCCAGACCTACGCTGCCACTCCCTCTCGCGTTCCCGATCAATCCCTTCCGAAATAGCCCCCGCGGCGCGCTCGAAAGCATTGGATGCTCTCACCCTGGCACCATTGGCAAGACGCGCAAGAGACGCAGCAGAAGAAGGCGTGTCTCCAGCTACTGAAACTTCATCGGGAGAGGTAGTGCCTGAGGAAGAGGCCGCTGCTGCTGCGACTGCATAAGCAGAGGTCGCGCGCGCCTTTGCGCGAGATGCCATGTCCATCGCGCGGGAACGAACGTTCAAGCCGGTCAGACTCTGCTGCGAAGAAGGTCCGGGAGAGGGGGAGGAGGATGAATTATACCGATTGTTGTCCATGTTGTGGAAGTAGGAGGTTGAGAAACGCGTCCGGCGTGCTTCGTGTCTAAATGCTGATGATAGAGGCGGTCTAGTTTCGGATGCAAGTCGTCGCAAGCTTGTCGAGCGAGGTGTCGTCTGTGTCCAGCAAAGCTGTGAAGGCTTAGGATTACTGGAAGCAAAAGCGCGGGTGGAGCATGTGTTGTTGGAAGAAGCTGATGCGTATGGGTCCTTTCGTAGGATGTAAGCCGAGGGCGAGTTGGCTCGTGAAGCGGCTGTCGCTGATGAGAGAAGATGTTGACGCGTCGCTCGGAAGGCACTTAGATTCGCACAGTTGTTGAGCGTAGCCGCGCGCCGTGTGACCGACCGCATGCGTTTTGAAAGAGGGCCAGGATACCTTGGGATGGTGTCCAAACTGACACGCTGGTGTAGCCTGTTGTGCTAAGGGAGAAGCTGTTCTACCGCAGATAAGGACTGCATGTTATGCTCATAGTCAGCAATACTGTGCGCATGGAATACCATTCGCTCGTACTCACCCTGACGAGAGCAGCAGGAAGCGCAGAGACAGCACTTCTAGGGCAATGAAGGGCAAGATGGCCAGGACGACGAATCGGGAAATGAAGAGGCGTGAATGCTTGAAGGAAAGGGGCCAGCACCTCGATGTTGTCACCTCTCAAGACCGTGTAGACTTGCAGAAGGTCGTCCGATGAGGGCGTGACAGGGATGAGAATGTTCTCTTGTTCTGCTAACGCGCGGAGGAGGAAGGGGGGGGGGGGGGAAGAAGGAAGTGGGAGTTGTAGTACCAGCGCAAGGGAGAGGAAGAATACCTGAGGGCGGGGGTGTGTGACCGTGATAGATGGTGGTGGTTAGGAAGTTCAGTTGTACCCTGCTCGTGCGACCGTAATCAATAGCAACCGATGAGAGTGGTCGGGCTGAAGGAAGGACGGGCATTGGGCAAGGCGTGAGGGGAAACGTGTATGTAGACTTCGCATCATCCTCGATCGGGAGAGAAGAAGAGGAACTCGAGAAGGAGTGCAAATCGATCCGCAGCGACAACAGGCATGATAGGATCTCGCGATGGGGCTGCAAGCGCTGTGGGTCGCTGCCGGCTGTTCATGGAAGGCGAGGCAGCTCAGAACACGCCAATGGCATGTATTACAGGGGACAGTAAGCTTGCCCAAGGAAAGCTGGTAAGAAAAAACAACAAGCCGGGAGCACAGGAACACGAAGGGGGGAAAAACAGTGAGGGACTCAAGGCCCGTCGGGTGTAGAAACACAGGCGATAAGGTAAGAGAGCAGGCGGAAGAGGGTGGTGGAGGGGAGTCGTTTGATACAGTATGTACACCCGGAACCGTGCCGAGTAGAGATTAGGAGGGCCAAGGTGGACCCTTTGGAAAAAGCTGTGGACCAGATTGGCCCCGTCGTTGATTCTTGAGAAAAGCTGGGGGCATCGACCGAGTAGAGTGAAAGACGCCAAGAGAGCTTGGGGGGCATCGCGAAAGGGCCGAAAGGGGTGTTCGCCCATTTTGAAGAAGGAGAATCGAAGCAGATGCAGAAAACGGAAAGGAATCGAAGCGAAGCATTTGTCCTGATCGAACCCGCCCATGGCTGTTCTTCTCGAGGCTGAGAGAATCTTCGGCCGGCAGTCGGGACGGAAATCAGGGGAGTAGAAGACACAGGTGGAGGAGAGAGGTGAGAACTTGTATGGATGATTTGGTTGTGAGGAAGATCGTCGGAATCGTGATTTCGTGAATGGCGTAAAGGGGGTGATGTGATGAGGGGGTTTGAAGATCGTATCGAACCTGGACATGGATGTCTCATTCGTCTATGTGTTTGATGTCGTGATTCGTTAAAGGTCTTGAAAGCGCTGCCCATGGGTATGGAAGAGGTCGACACGGATTCGAAGGTGAAAAAGCAGCTTGAGATTCTGAGGGAATCTCAGTCGGTCCGCAGCGCATCGATCAGCTTCTTCCATGCGGTCATGTTTAGAAGTCGGCGGTTACGGGTACGAGGCACACCGCGAGCGCTACCTGCTCCCCGACGGTGCATAGAGCCCGACTCTCCATAGCTGCGCATGCTGCCCACCAAGGTCGCATCATCCGACCAGTGCCTGCTGTAAGCTCGCTCACGGAGCGCCCTCCAGCGTGCATCGCGCCGTTCGAGCTCGGTACGGGAGACCCGCTGTGATTGGTCGAGGAAGGTGATGCCAGCTGGGTGGGTGAGAGAGCGCGGACAGCAGGAGAGGTAGGTGGACGGCATTTCCTAATCTTTGTTGCTTGAGTCAGTGATTGCTTGTCAGATCTGCTCTTGGTGGAGAGAATGGCGATGGGGATGAGCCGTTGACAGTTTCTTGCAGAGACCGAGGTGATACGTGAAGGAGAAGAAGGGGCCAGGGGATGAAGTGAAGGCAGAGGGGAGACAGATTGATCGGAGTGTGGGTGGTGGACCTTGACTTGCTTCGATGCAAGTTCCGGCAGCCCAGCCCCGATTGCAACTTTGCAAGTCAGCAGAGGCTACCCCTTCAGCATCACCACCTCCAGCACTTCCATCCCTGCCGAAGACACATCAACCAGATACGAACACAGATAAAAACAGGCTGGATGATCTCGTATATTTTTTATCTATCATTTCCGCTTGTTTTCAGTGCTGTATGTGATGATGTTGAGGTATTTGCTGGTGGTGAGTTGGGGGTGGGTAAAGATTTGACAGAATGACCCCCCAAATGTGTCCAAACTGTCCCCACCCCCTTCGAGCCATCATCAAGTACCCAGACAGTTACCGCACCGCCTCTCAAAACAGGATGGGCCTCAAGGGAAAAAATAGAAGGAGTTAGGACTGGTATTTTGATGTGCGTTGATTCTGTCGTTGCTGGAGGAAGTGGTGTTTTGTTCATTCATGGGTTGGTAGGTGGTGTGGTCCCCGAGAACTGTGCGACGTGCCCCAGCCGTACTCCATGGACCAGTAGCAACACCACCCACATCCCAAGCAAGGACCTCGCAGAGCGCATGGAGGGTGCCTCCTATATTCCCGTGCGTCGCTTCTATTCGCTCCCAGCAGGGCTGAACCTCATTTGCACAGGTCGTGTGAGGACTCGTGTGAGCATGGCTCTGTAAATAATATAGAGCTCGAAGAAGAAGCAGGCGAAGAGGCCGAAAGCACGGACGAAGAAGTACAGCAGCACGTTCCGCAGATCCGCTCTCCATCCTCAACTACAACCACCAACACCATCTCCAACATCTTTCCTCGCTACAATGGCTGACCTCGAGTTGATCAAGAAGCACTTCAGTACGTCCACCCTCCTTACTATGCCAATAGATAGCATGCATCGCTCACAATCTTCCCCTATCTCTCCTCTCACAGCCTACCACAAGGACTTGTACGTTATCCCTTCCCTTCCAATCACATACGCCTCTCCCAAATGCTGACTCTTACTACTTTCTCACCCAGTCCCACCCCCGGAATCCTCTTCTGCGACATCCTCCCCGTCCTCCGCGACCCCCTCGCCTTCGAAGCCCTCCTAAACCACCTCCTCGCCCACGTCTTCACCAAAACCATCCCCACCCTCCTCCCTTCAAACACAGGCAGCGGAAAAATCGACGCAGTAGTAGGCCTCGACGCCCGCGGATTCCTCTTCGGACCCATCCTCGCCCTCCGTCTAGGCGCGGCCTTCGTACCCGTCCGTAAACGCGGGAAGTTGCCGGGAGAGTGTGTTAAGGCTTCGTATGAGAAGGAGTATGGGACGGATATCTTTGAGATGCAGGCGGGCGCGTTGGAGAAGGGCGCAAATGTGCTTGTGGTTGATGATCTGATCGCGACCGGTGGGTCGGCTAAGGCTGCGGGTGAACTGGTAGCGCAGTTGGGAGCGAAGACTGTCGAGTATGTCTTCGTGGTTGGGATCCCCTTCCTCAAGGGCGCAGAGAAGCTCGACGCGCCTTCATATGCGTGAGTTCATCTCTCAATCTGCCTTCACTCTTCACACACGCGTTACTGACCACTACCACCTCCTTCAGCATGATCGACATGGACTAAACCTTTCCAAAGAGTCACGCAACTCTCATAGATACGCTTATGCTCCGCGCAAAGGAATAAATCAACTTAGACAAACAACTCTCTTGATCTGGACAAAGCTTGCATCAGATTCCATGAAGCCCAGGCGCGTATGCGTACATGCGAATACGATGTGCCGCGCTCATGACAGTCGGTTCGCCTTCTTGTACAGCGAATCGACGACATGGCCGACGTGCTTGAGCGTATCAATCGTAGCCTCGTATGTTGCCTACAGTCAGAGAATACTACATGGTCAGCTCCAGCTCTCGAAAGCCGTCATAATGGACCACTCACGTCGTTCCGTGGCTCGTCGTAAACGATCAAGCAACCTGCTCCTTGATCCAGTGTGCCAGGGAACACGTGGTCGAGGATCATCTGACTGAGCCTGCAAGAAAAGCACGCGAAAGAAGCAGTGGTAAGTTATCCGTGACTATTATGGCATATCCTTTCCGAAGCCCCAACTCACTTCTGCTCTACCTCTCGCACAGGCTGACGAACCGACTCTGCGATGAAGGAAATCTCGACGCGGTTGTAGGGCTCGATGATGCGCAGCAGGTTCTGCTCCAGCAAGGTATCGTACAGAGCCGCCAGGTGGTTTCGGATGATAGGGTCATTTGACAGTTCTGTAATTCGACAATAGCCCAAAGTCAGTTCGGCATCAAAAGCTGGCCACTTAATCAAGGAATAGCAGGAACTCACCATCCTTGTAATCACGCAGAGCCTTCTCAAAGTCCTCCAAACTACGATCCTCATGCGCCTTAGCAACCGCCTTCATAGCCTCGACATCCCTACCCGCATACTTCTGCGCCAGCTTCCCCTGAATGATCGAAGAGATATCATCAGGCAAGTTGAGCATAATCTTGCAGAGCAGCATGTACTTGAGCGCCGCGGGCGCCCTCGGGTCCTCCTGTGCCGAAAACCCTTCGAGCGTCTCGAAGAAGTAGGAGTATCCGGTCGTGTAGTCTTTATCCTCGGCATGAAGGACACCCGATTGCAAGTCGAGTTGGGCCTGTAGGACAGGAGGACAGTAGATTGCGTTTGCGGAGGTGCGGGCGGAGGTGAGTGCTGCTTTTGCTTTGGGGAAGTTTGAGATCGCGTGGTTCACCCGCGATTCGAGCAGGTGGACCTCGGTCAGGATCATCTTGTCGTCTAGTTTTTTGAGTTCGCGGAGGAGGTCGTTGATGAGTGGGATGGCTTCGCGGTAGTTCTTGTTCTCGTAGAGTCTACCCATTTGAAGATACGTGTCAGTGCTGAGCGCCTTTTTGGAAACCTGGTGGCATGATTACTCACAACCCGATCAGACGTGTCTCTAGTGATTGCTTGAGAAAGATGCGCTTCTCTCCCTTCGCCCATGCTACGTTCTCCTTGGTGACATCGATCTGGAGTTGCTTGCTATTTGGGATCTCGGAGAAGTAGTCGATCAAAGTTCGGACTGGGGCGCGAGAAGGGCAAGCCAATCGAGGTTCAGTACCGAGAGCACATCCTTCTCCAAAATAGATGCGCAGCATCATACTCACTCAGTTTTGCTGTCTTTGCCTTTGCGCCGCCTGCCATGAGTGCTCGTGATTTCCGGACAACATCTGCGAGCGCTTCGGCGTCCCTGGAAAGCAGAAGCAGTCAGCACCTTCAAACACTGCAATACCGGAGATTATAGAGACGCACTTGGTATCCCTGAAGACCTGTCCGAGCTTGAGAAGCGCACCCTCCTTGAGCTTGAGGGCTTCTTCGTCGTTTGAGTTTGGGTTTGCTGCGAGGATGTCGTTGAGGATGGTCTGAGCTTTGGAGTAGTCCTTGGAAGCGATGGCGCGGTCTGCTGCTGCGAGGGAGGTGGAGTCGTTCGCAGTGCTTGGGCCTGCTGCTGCTGCTGCTGTGGATGATGCTACGGGTGCCATTGCTGCTGTTGTTGCTGAGGAGGGTGAGATGGTGGTGGTCCGCTTGGGCCTCGTCACCAACAGCAAAACGATGACAGGGCGAGTCACGTGAGGCAGATCGTCACCCCTTCACTCGATGCACAGACGCGCAACCCTTCTTGCCATTCGACAACGACCACAGACAGCATACACTCACTCACTCACTCACAGCATACAGACAGCCATGGCCAACATCGTAGACGAAGATGAGCTCCTTCCCATCCCTAACCTCAAGATGCAGCAGGCACTCTTCATCCTCTCCCGCCCAGACTCATCCTCAGAACCACACATCCGAGACGCAGCAAAGAAACAGCTCCTCGAAGGCATCGAACAGGACGAAATGGCACCTTACTACTCCGCCATCCTCGAAGATCCCACAACATCCCATCTCCTGACCCGCGACGATGCTTTACTCGCCAGATTACGGACCAAGAACGAAGCCGAGCTCGCCAAGTTCGAGGAGCAACAGAAGAAAGCTGAGGAGGAGGACGGCGAGACCGAGGTCAATGCAGTCCTCAAGGCCCGGGCATTCTACTACGCCAAGATCGGAGACAAGGCAAAAGCGGTAGCAGCGCACAAGATCGCATATGAAAAAGCAGTCGGTCTCGGCTCCCGACTTGACTTGACCCTCACTCAGGTCCGCATCGGACTCTTCTTTGGCGACACAGAGATCACGACCGTCAACATCGCCAAAGCGAAGGAACTTGTGGAGGAAGGTGGAGATTGGGACCGTCGGAATCGACTGAAGGTGTACGAAGGACTTCACCTCCTCTCCATTCGCAATTTCAAGCAGGGAGGCTCCCTCTTCCTCGACGCCCTCAGCACATTCACCGCCACAGAACTCATCGACTACAACGACTTCGTCACCTTGACCGTCATCGCCAACATGCTCGTCCTGAAGAGAGTCGATCTCAAGAAGAAACTCATCCAAGCTCCCGAGATTCTTCAAGTGATCGACGATATCCCACATCTTCGCACATTCATGACCGCCCTCCACGGTGGGGACTATGCGAGTTTCTTCCAGGCCCTGGCCGCCGTCGAACAGACTCACGTCCTAACATCCCGCGTCCTCAACCCACACGCTCGCTACTACACCCGCGAAATGCGCATCATAGCATACGCCCAACTCCTCGAGTCGTACAAATCCCTCACGCTCGAAAATATGGCGGCTGCCTTTGGGGTCTCTGTCGACTTTGTGGATCGGGAGTTGGCACGCTTCATCTCTGCGGGTCGGTTGCCGGCTGTGATTGATAAAGTTAGTGGAGTGGTCGAGACTAGGAGGCCGGACACCAAGAATGCGCAATATGCGAAGATTATCAAGGATGGCGATGTGCTTCTGAGTGAGTGGTGTGCCTGTCTCCTTTCACGACGCGTATGGGATCTGACTTTCCTATTCCTAATCTGCTCTGCGTTGCTCAGACCAGCTCCAGAAACTATCAAGGACCGCATTGTAGGTTGTCGTTTGCGATCGCAACGAGGGACCTTGCGCGCTGTCCTGCCATTCTGCAAATATCAGCACACGCATTTTCGCACTTTTCAAAACAGGAACAGGGGCAAAGAAGACATCAGTTTTTGTGATTTGAACGTAACAAGGACGAGGAAGACAGCAGCACAGCTACCGCCCCGTCGCCAAAGGAAAGGGAATGACCGCAGGTTGGAAAGAAAGAGGAACAGTTGCCGTATTGTACCCAAAATCGAGAAGGGATGGAAAGAAAAAAGGAAGGTAGCAGAGTAGTAGTGAGATGGATAGCGACCGAGATGCCTCCAATCATGAGCGTTGAGAAGATGGGGGTCGTGAATGAAAGAAGGGGAGGGGGAGGGGAAGATGGGACGAGCAGTAGCTTTTGAATACCGATAGGAGTAAGAGAGGGCAAAAAGGTTATACACTCAGGAGTTGCTGCAAGGAGATGAAGAGGGGAAAGGAAAGGGATAGAGGAGAGGCTGAGCTTCGAGCTCGAGTTTGGGAACTGTGAGAAATTCAGGTATGGTGACGACAAGTGATGCCGCGGTATCACTGCTCCTCAGCTTCGTCCACAAAGATTTCCTACAAACGAACGCAAAGAGAACACAACTCTCAAGTCAGCTCCCGGAGCTCAACAAAACAACAGGGCTACCTCCTCAAGAGACACTCACCCTGTACTTCTCCAAAATAGTCTCCACCGCCCGACACTGGAACGCCATATCCTGCAACTGGATCCCACTAGGCTGACCCAGCGGATCAGACAGCATCCCACCGCCAGCGCCATTCGCCGCAGCAGCCGCAGCCAACGCGGGCGCTGAGCCTTCTCGTGGACTGAGTAGAGTCGGGCCGAAGACGATGGCCAGGTTCGACGCGGACATTTGGTTTACTGATTCTTCAGTGCGGATTCTGGGGGGGGGAATCAGGTAAGTTTAGGTGGGGGGTTTTCAAGCGACCTTGAATGGTACCGTTGCTAACGTACCTGTCGAGATGGCCCATAAGGTACTTGAGCGTCGCGTAGTTCGCGTCAGGAAGCTCGTTCACTCTCTCGTGTAATCTGTGTGAGAATGAAAGGAATGCGTTCAATGGCCAGCCCACGGGTTACACCAGGGCGTTGGGATGTTCTTCCCCCCCCCCCCCTCTCTCTCTCCTGAACGCCGAAACTCACCTGATCTGCCTCAATCGGTCATTATCCACCTCTGCCACAACAGGAATCGACACACAGATCAAAAAGGGGGTTAAGGTCAGAAGACTGCAAATCTCGGAAGGGATCATATGTGGGGATGAGGGACTCACTCGCAGCATCAATGAATCCCGCGTATAGCTCGTGCGTCATGAGCGGCTCCGGTAGCTCTCGGAACCAAAGCTTCAAGCAGCCCGCAATGATGTTGATGTCCGCAATCGCGTCGTCATTCATGATATCCACCGCCGTCCAATCTGCAAACGAAAGGGAAAACCCAAGAGTTCAGTTCAATCCTTACTTCCGCCCAAAAAAGAGGGGGGAACTGAATCCATAACTCACCCGCATCAAACTTAGCCTTCAACTTCTGCACTTTACTCGTCGTCCCCGAAAGTCGATAAATGCCCATACTCTGCAACCCAATCGCCTCAATAGCCGCCGAACACTTCTCCAACACCGGCGGCACCTCCACTCCATCCCTGACCATCTGCAGCGCCAGATCAACCCCAAAGAGTGGACGGGACGCGCTCGGTGGTTGTCGGGATGTTGGCGTTCCTGGTCCAGTACCGCCGAGAGCTCCAGATCCTCCGGAGGAGCCGTAGCGCGCCGCTGCGCCGGAGAGAATGGCAGAGGATGCCGATCCCGAAGGCTGGACGAAACCCTCCTCCGGTGGACCCTCCCTCCTCGGCCCCCGATAAGTACTCCCATGCACCACAATATAATTCTGCATAAACTGCTTAAAGTCGCCCCGATTGTCGATCGTCTCGATGGCGTGTTTGAGACCGTTGGAGGGTGCGAGGGAGGTGCTGCTCTCGTTTGGGGCCGGTCCACCGACGGGACTGATGGCCATTCCGTCGGCTAGGACTGTGGATTCGAAGAGGAAGGCATATCTTGCGAGGTGGTATTGTAATCCGTTGTCGATCTCTTCCGCGTTCTCTTTCAATGTCTGTTGGCGAAATGCGACGCGACCGTCCCACAGCAGTCAGCGAAAATACTGTCTTCAGAACAAGGGCGAAGGGACGCGCGCTCGAACGCGCGGCGGCTGTAGAAAGGGACTCACTCTCAGTATCCGTGGCAGTTGCAAGTTAAAGTATTCCTGTCGAATCTGCTGAGCATTCGTGACCTCCTTCCGGAAGGTATCACTCGCATTGCTGGTCCGAGTCCTTATATCCTCCTCCTGCCTCAAGATCTGCTGCGGATTCTTATTCTTGAAGAGCAGACCTCCCTTCCCGATCGCTTTGCCCAACGTCCGTTTACTGACTTGAGCCGCACCGCTCGTGTGTGTTCGGTCCGAGGTGGTACTGCTGTTGTGTAATTCGCCAATTTTGGTAGACTCGCCTGATTTCACGAGTAGGACGCGTTCGAGTTCTTCGGCAGTCGAGTCAAATCGCGACCGAGCTTTATCGACGCCCGTCTCAGCCTCTTGCAACGACCGTTCCAACCGAAGACCCGTCTCACGAGCCGTCTTACGCGACTTATCCACCTCCTTCGCCAACGTGTTCAACTCGTCTGAGATACTCGACAGCTGGTTGGAAAATCGGAGTCGACTCTCGCCGAGCTGTTCGTGCGTCTTGAGGACGTTGTGCCAGGCACTGACGAACGTACCTGCTTTACCGTCGCTAGCCGTATACGCCTGTGCGGTGGTGACTGAGAGTTTCTGCAAGGCACGTGCATACTCTTCTTCGATCGCTGCGCGCTTCTTGAAGAAGGTAGCTGCTTCGCGTGTGGAGACCATGCTTTGCTTGATACGGTCGTATAAGAGGGGCATGCCACAATCGACATCGCAGAGGGCGCGGAGCATGGGCTCGTCGAATGCTAAGGGTACGATTTCTTCGGGACCGGTTGAGCTCGGGGTATGAGGTGGTCCCGCCGTCGTGGCTGAGGTAGGGTTGGTCGTCAGCGAAGCCGAGGAAGACAGAGGACCTCCTCCTGCCGTGACACTAGGTGTGGTAGGGACACCGGAGATGCTCCCACTCATGGAAGACATCGTCCCCGGTAAAGTGGGTCGGGAGGAGGAGGAGAACGTGGTGCTAGCTGCAACAGCCGCGGACGCCGTAGCAGGATCATCGAGCAGATCGCGCGGACTATTGAGTGGGTTTGCAGCTGTGAATCCTCCATTGCGGAACTCCTGATCGAGGGAGAGGGATGGTCTTCCCGAGGAGGAGGATGATTGAGCCCCACCGGGGAGACGGGAGTTGGAGTCTGTCGAGTTGGAATGTTTGTGCGAGCTGTGGTGACCTTGATTGTTGTTGTTCATGGTAGAGCCGCCTCCGTCGTGTCCGAGGGCGGGCGAGGTGGATCCGGTGGTTTCGCCTGCTGGTGATCTGGCAGAGAGGCCGTTCAGAGCTGTTGTGCTGTCTGTCGTTGATCCTGCTGCGAGCCAGGACGCCTCGTTGTTGAAGGACATTTTGTCTGGCCTTGCTGAACCCAGATAGCCCAGAAGAGGGGAAATGCTTTATGGAGGCTTTCAAAAGCGGGAGAGGTTGATCTCTTTCTCCGCCAGATGTCCGAGTCAGAGGAAGAGCGTGAGTCAGTCGCTGGAGCGGGCGATGCTGTCGCTGTTGTTTGTGGTGGTGATGGTGGTGGACGTGGTGAATGTATGCGGTCTGATCCTCACTCGCTGGCATGCATTCATTATTCTCTCTCGCTCTCTCTCTGCATACAGTCAACAATCATTAATCATCGCACGCTCTTCTCCCTCTTGAGTCCTGTGACAGAGTGAACAGGCTGAGTCTTTCCTTCTCTCGATCCCTGGTGAAGTCAAGGCAAGGTGGATCGACTGACTGGTCTGTGTGTATGCTGTCTCGAGCTGGTACCACGACTAAATGCCCGCTTCCCACCACCATGCTCTCTTCCTCTGCACGGCCTTGAGCTCGGGACAAGTCGTTCACTCAAAAGAACAAAAAAGGATGTTGAATGCGCATGGCTGGACGGGGGTTGAACTCGTACTTATGCAAAGTACCTAATGGAAAGAACATCATTGACCCTCCGACCATAACCCAAGCTCCACTCACTCACTTCACTACTTGAACTTCTTAAGCGGATCCACCTTCTTAGGCTTCTTACTCCCTCCCGTCCCAGGCCCACTCGCCGGACCCCGTCCACCAGCTCTCGACCCTCCCCTCCCACCCCGGCTGGCCCCACCACCCCTCCTCTTCCCCTGATCCTTATTGAACCCAACAAAACCCAAGTTCCGACCCTTGTCGTCCCGCAGAACACCCTCCTTCCGGTTCGAGCCAGCGCCAGAGCCAACCGCACTCGAGGAGCCGTCCCGGGCCAATTTGGGCATGAGGTAGGATGGGATGTGCTTCAGATGAGGCTGGACCCGAGTTGGGTGCAGAGCCTTGTCGTGTCGCAAGTAAGCCAGATCACGAGGATTGTCTTCGAAGTAGGCCTGTGAAATGCAAAAGTCAGCATCGGTCACATTCAAAATCACAAATTCGAATAGAAACTCACCTTAAGCTTCTCCGAGTTCAAAATCTCCTCCTTCAACTCCTTAACCCTCGCCTCCCGAATCCCCGCCTTCGTCACACTCCTGAGAGCGTCCTCCATCCGATACCGAAAGCCATCAACCTGCGACGTATCATAATTCCACTCCTTCGGCCCACCTTCCTTACTCACCGCTCCCCCTTCAGCCGGAGGGAGGAAATTGACAGCAGGCAGCCCAGCAGCCCGCCTCTCCCTCCTCAAGATCCGCTTCCACACCCTCTCATCTCCACGGGCACTACTAGAGCCTACCGCCCTCCAATGCGCATCCGTGCCCGTATTAGCCGCATCATGCGCCTTATCCCACATGGCCCGGGGCACCACAAAGGAAAGAGCTGTGCCCGTCTTGCCCGCCCGAGCAGTCCGTCCGATCCGATGGGTGTATGCGGTGTGTGAGGTGGGGAGGTCAAAGTTGATTACGCAGGCGACGTTGACGAAGTCGATACCACGTGAGACGCCGTACTCGTTCTCGCCTTCGTCCTTCTTTCCCTTGCCCTTCTTCTTCTGCTTTTTCGCTTGTTTCTTGGATTTGGACTTGGAGGGTTCGGCACTTTCGTCTTCTTCTTCGTTGTCGTCGCCGCTTTCCCAGATGTCTTCATCTGTACCGACTTCGTCCTCGTCTTCTTCGTCGTCGTTCTTGCTCTTCTTCTTGCTCTGTTCGTCGGTGTCTTCCTTCTCGCTTCGTTTCCGCTTCTTCCCTGCTTCCTCCTCCTCCTCCTCTTCTTCCTCCTCCTCGGCTGCCTCCTCCTCTTCAGCGTCCTGTTCTTCGGCGTCGGCTGCTTCTTCGCTCTGCTCAAATTGCCGCTGGGGCTCGTCGGTAGCAATGATGTAGTCATATACGCCCTTGTTGAACTCCTGTACGATGTGATAACGCGAGTTGATGGGCAGTTCGCGATTGAGAGCACAGGCACGAAGTCCAAACTGCTCGAGGAAGAGCTTGACGCGGTAGCATCGCTCAGTGTCGTTGACAAAGATGATCGCCTTGCCTCGGATGAGTCGGAGCTTGAGGATGACGTAGAGAAGGAGGAACTTGTCTACTTCGCTGAGATAGACGAAGAATTGGCTGAGTGGGTTGGCGACTGCTGTGTTGCCTTGGACAGGCTGGTTGTCGGGGAGGTTGAGGACGACGGGCTTGCGCATGACGAGACCTTTGAGGACGGAGACGTCTTTGGTCATGGTTGCGCTCATGAGGAAGGATTGGAAGGTTCGGGAGAGAGAGGGTGATGCGAGGAGAGCACGCAGGTCGGCATCGTGGCCGTAAGAGAGGATGAGATCGGCCTCATCGATGACGAGGGACTCGAGGGAGGAGAGATTGAGAGTTGCTGATCCTGTTGATGATGTCGATGATGATGCGGAGAGGAACTTGAGAGCGCGAGATGGGGTGGAGACTACTGCATCTGGACGGTCTGCCAGGAGGAGTCTGTGTACGCTTGCTGATGCGTCTCGGGCGAGGTTGACGACGAGGACATCGTCGTCGATGGTAGCTGCTGAGCTAGAGGAGCGACTGTTCTCGGTAGCAGACAGTTGGAGGAGGGTTGTGAGTGTCGCAGTGACCTGCTCAGCAAGTTCTCTGGTGGGGACGAGGAACAAGGCGCGGGTAGCTCTTCGTGCTGGATCCGAGGGAGGTAAAGCACGTTTTGCAGCCATGATACGGTGCAAGACTGGTAGAGCATATGCGAGAGTCTTTCCTGATCCTGTGCGTGCGCGGGCGAGGATGTCGTTCCCTGCGAGGGCGAGAGGGATTGCGTGTTGCTGGATGGGGGTTGGGTGGGAGAAGCCCTGGTGAGCCAAGGCGCGGAGGAGACGGGGGTCGAGGAGAGACTGGAAGGCGGTGAATGTGCTGAACTTCTCCGCTTCTTCCTGCGTCATCTTTGCGTCCTTCTTTGCTTCCTTCTTCGCTGTCATCTTCGCTGCCATCGTTGCTGCTCTTGTTGCTGTTGCTGTCGATGGTTGGAACTTGGAAGGCCAACAAAAAATTTCAAGAGGTGGTGGAGCTGATAATTTTCTAGAACGGGATCTGCAGTTTCAGGATTGTCACGTGACCTGGATTTGTGGAACGGCTGCAGAACGGGCATAGCTCAGAGGACCCACCCACCACCTTGAAGCGCTATGTGCAGTTCGTAGATGATGACCTCCAACCAGCACATCTACTTACAACTACTCGACTACTTACTTACTCTCTGCCAACAACTGCTCTCTTCTCTCTGCACGCTATGAGTCATCCTTACGACCACCCAGCATCATCCACGCGCTCATCCTCATCATCCTCCCTCAACTCCCTCCCAGAGTCATTCACAACAGCAGCAGTACATCCAGCAAACACCCTCCTACAACAGCAACAACAACAGAGACATCAGCAGCCTCCCATCACTACTACCACCTCATCCCTACACCCAACCCCAACAAATAAATGGCCACCAGGTCGCATCGCTCTCCATCCACCAGACCAACCTCCCTCATTCACCCTTGTCTGTCTCGGCGTAGGCGGAGGTCCACTCGAGTCAGACTGCTCCTGCTACCTCCTCAAACCAGCAGACCAGGCATGGAAAGAGTCAGGCGCAATCGTCCTCGAGGGTGGATCATGGCTCGGCGCTCTCATCCGCGTATGTGAACCATCAGGCCCAGATTCCCCCTTCTATGACATCGACTTCCCCTTCGACGACCCAGCACTCCGCGCAGGCCTCATCGGAAGCTTCTCCAAGACTTTTCTCATCAGTCATGCACATCTGGACCATATCCTCGGTCTCGTCCTCGGCTCGGCATCACTACCCGGTAAGAGAACCGTACTCGGTCTCAAGCCGACCCTCGAGAACATCATGGATCTCTTCAATGGCAAGATATGGCCAAAGCTCGCAAGTTGGAAGGAGGACGAGCCGCATACTGTCTACCATATGAAGCCGTGCGTAGCTCATTCTTCAGCTATTTTTCATCTAAAACGCGCGCGCTCACATCATTCCTCTCTTTAACAGACTAGAGCAGAGAACTCCCACTCCCCTGCTCGCAAACTCCCTCTCCGTCCTGCCCTTCGCCCTCTCCCACGGCCTCAACCCCTCCGTACCTCCCGCGCCACCCACCCCAACAAGCGTATACACCTCCACCATGGGCTCCTTCTCTGCCGCCTTCAACTCAAATGCATCCAGCTCAGCAGCGGCCGCCGCAGCAGCAGCGAACGCGTCCTACCTCTCCAAGCGATACAGCTTACCCCTTTCTAGTCTCAGTCTCAATATGGGCATCATGGGTCTTCCCGGCGCACCTGGTGGGAGCTCGCCTTCCCCTCTCGCAGCACAGCGCTTCCTCGGCGCACATCCTGGCATTGGTCCTGCGCACCTCTTCGCACAGGGATCGGCAAGTAGCGGTAGTAGTACGAGCAGCGAATATATGGCTCAACAGCAACAGCTCCAGCATCACTCGGGTTCTCACTTCCTGTCCTCCTTCTCCGAACGTCCCATCTTTACCAGTCCATTTGCACCCGATCCAGCTCGGCAGTTGGAGAGGAACAGCATCAGTAGCGGCGGCGGCGGGAATGGGATTGGTAGTGGGAGTACCACCGGATCTGTCACGCCTGCAAACCCAAGCACATCACCGATGTCTCAACCCCTCATCACTCCAACACCCACAGAGTCCCGTACCAACCCAGACCCCTTTTCGAGTCTAGCTCCGAAGTCGGCTGCATCGCGTCCCGCTTTGACATCCAACCTTTCCTCCTCCTCAACGTCGTCTACGTTCACCGCCAACGCGACGAGTCCACGAGGTGGACTACAGGCCCTGCAGGGACCTGGACTGCAACTGGAGAAAGATTCACAAGGACGGGATATTTCAGGGCTTGGGCTTACGACGAATTCACAACAGCAACAACAGAGTTCTGCGGGAACGGCTGCGGCGGCTGTGAGGGCTGCTACAGCAGCTTCTAGCACTCACTCGGCCACTCCGGGTATCCTCGGTCGCACCACTATGGGCCGAACGAAAGCCCCACGCCGACCACGCACAGCCCAAGGCTCCGAACGCGTCCCTGGGGCCAATCCGTCCAATCTCGGTGGTGGTTCGAGCGGGAAAGGGACCTCACCTGCTGCGAATGCTCAACGCGGTACGAATGCTGACCAGCAGGCGAAAGCTGCGGCTGCTAAGGCTGCGGCTGCGGAGGGTCGGGCGAATGCGAGGAAGGCTAGTGTTGATCGGAGTCCGCCTGCTTTGGACAGTACGGCGTTCTTCATTACGAATACGCGGACGGGGAAGGATGTTCTTGTGAGTTTTCCTTAATCTTGAGGATCCTTGGGAAGGCGTGTGGTTCTGACATTTGGCGCGGCGTTTCCCCCTTCTAGTTCTTCGGCGACGTCGAACCGGACTGCGTATCTCGCTCGCCGAGGAACAAGGCTGTATGGACGTATGCGGCCTCGAAGTTCGTCGAAGGCAAGCTGAGCGCCGTCTTCCTCGAATGTTCCTTCCCGGCCTCTCACCCGACCGAGTTCCTCTACGGTCATCTGAGCGTGAATCATCTGTATGACGAGTTGCGGGTGTTGGCGAAGTGTGTGTTGAGCGAGCGGAGGAGACGGTTCGGTAAAAGTGGTGGTGGTGGGGCTACTTCGTCTGGGTCTGGTTACTTTGGACAGCCGATGGCGACGGGTGGGAGTGTGGGGACTCCGTTGACGCCTGGTTCGTTACCGCCTATTCCGGATTCGCCGCGCGATCCGGCTGCGGTGAAGGAGTTGGAGGAGGTTGGTGGTCTTCAGAACAAGTCGTCTAGTTCGTCTTTGCCTCGTTCGGCGGCGCGGGCGGCTCAGAGGGGTGCGGCTGCTGCTGCTGCAGCTGCAGCGGCTGCTGCGGCTATGGAGAGAGATGGGTCGGATAAAACGACGCCTACACTTCAGCAGCCTGGTGGTGGTGGAACGGCGGCGGAGGATGCGGAATTGAGGGAGGTCTTGAATGGGTTGAGTGTGGTTATTATCCATGTGAAGACGGCTTTGTTCCCGTCGTATGCGCGTCCTCATACCCCTCAGGCGTCGCGTGCTTCGACGGCTTCGCTCTCGCATGGGAACAACCATGAAGGAGGGTCTAGGGCGAGTATGGGTGGTGGCAGGGTGGGTGCAAAGGGGTCTGAGGATGGTGGAGTGGGGATTGGGATCATCACGGGTGCAGCGGCGGACGTGTCGTTGTCTACGCCGAACTTGGCGAATGCGAGTTCGAACCCTCTCAACATTGCAGCAGCAGGTGGGAAGGGCCGTACGGGCGGCGGACGAAACTCGATGGAAGATTCGGGCAGTTTCAGCTCTTCTCGGCCTTCGTCGATGTTGCTGAGCGATGTCTCGATGGCGAGTACGAGTTCGTTACCGAACACGGCGGAGACGGCGGCGGAGCGGCGGGAGAGTAGTGCGTCGATGAGGTCGAATGGGAGTTCGTTGGGTACGAGTGCGGATCGGTTGAGTGTGGGGCATCTGAGTACGAGTTCGTCCTTAGCTTCGACGGGGAGGAGACATTCGCATCAGGCGGTATCGATGCATGCTGAGCAGAAGAAGGGGGCTGCTGCTGCTGCTGCGGCGGCGGCTGCTGCTACGGCTGCTGCTGCTGTTGCTGCTACGGCTACTATTTTGGATCCGAGGACGATGCAGGAGAGGATTATGGAGGAGTTGAGGGATTTGGAGATGCAGTGTCGGTTGGGTGTGCGGTTTGAGTTGGCGCAGCAGGGGTTGAGGATAGGTGAGTTTTTTTCTTTCTCGTTTCCTCGTTGGGAGTGTGGATCTTTTTGAGGATTTGTGCTGATCATTGCTCTTTGTCACTTCCAGAATGTTGATTGGGGTGTAGGCCTAGGCGGCTTACTCGTCGCACGCAACGTCGACATTCCTACCTCTCTCGTCTACGTCGAGGCCTCTCAACCTCCGCTTCGCCCCTTTCCCGAATGGGATTTCTGGCAGGTTGTCCGAATCAAGGACACCAAACACCACGGACTCGGATTCCATCACCTTCGAATCGATCCCAATTGCTTGCGAACACCACCCATGCCAACAACTCCAACAACGAAATCTCCAGCTTCCCCATTGCCCGCCCTTCGCCAAAAAAATAAATCCCTTGCACCAATTATTCGCAATTCGTCTCCGGTTGTCCCTCTGCTTCTTGTTTTTGGTTCTTTTTTACCCCCCCCCCCACTGGACTTGGGGGGGGGGGGTCAAGGGGGTTCATATCCGTCTCAATCTGGTCCATTCTTCTCTTCTTACCACCTCTTCTTCGTTCAGGATGTCTTGTTCTGGGTCACCCTCACTCTTTGCTCTCTCTCTCCCTCTGTGGTCTTGACAAATCTAAGTTCTGCTGCTGCTCTCTCCCTTTGTTCTCGCTGTAAACACAACTAGTGCACGTGATCATGACGCGTGTGTCACACTTCGACCAAAACATGGGGTGCTCCTGTCAGTCCAACAAAAAAGCTCATCTCATATTGGCTCACTACTCGTCCAACAACAGCACAGACGGACAGAAGGATCTCCCAAACCACCATCTCCAGGACACACTGCATGACGAGGTGATAACCCCTGCGCGCACCTCCCCCCCTCGCCATGACTGCCACTCGCACTCCGCCCTTTCTCACCCCTGACGAGCTCAGGAAGGCGCAGGCGGACAACAGGTCGAGCAAGGCTGATCCATGGACATCAAGGTGAGTAACTGACGCAAACGGAAATCCCACCTGCTATGTTCCATGCTCAGAATCGAATATGCCTTCTCTGCAGATATGTCCGAGGCTCGCTCTCCAGCTTGGCCCCGCCAGAAGGAGGCTCAGGTCAAGGCTCTGGCTCTTCTAGAGCATCCTCCCGCTCGCCTTCGCCCGCAGCGGAGACCATCAAGAGCACCCTGGCTTCCAATCGAGGGCTAGGATCTGCCATGCCGTCCAGTATCAACCGCGACTTACGCTCCTCCAACGCTTCTTCCCTCTCTGGCGCCAGTAGTAGGAGCAGCATCAGCAGTGGTAGGACCAGCACGTCCTCGACTGCTACAGTCAGTCCGCCTAGCGTCGCTGCGGACCTCTCCGTCGGATCGGACTACACTTCTCCAACTCTCGAAGGCTCAGATGGAACACTCTCCAAAGTAGTCGGTAGTCTCATCGACCCTGTCCACAGTCGTCAGACATGGGCCTGCAGCGGCTGCGGTGTCGTCTTTGCCCGAGATTCGACCATCTACGCCAGTCCGGCCAATCAGAATCAGGGAGGAAATGTTGTAGATGAGCAAGGAACGAAAATGCTCAGAGATAAGAAGGGATCGGCATACTTCTGTCGACCATGCTACACCGACCGCTTCAGTATTGGAACCTGCAAGAATTTGGACTGTGGCAAACCCGTGCTCGGCTCCACCAAGGAGGATGGCAAGTTCGTCAAGGCAGGCGAAGCCATTTGGCATGGACGCTGTTGGAGATGTACACTCTGCTCCCGTGGTGGTGGTTCCCCGCCGCTGGGCGACGGAGAACCTATCATGGTCGGCATGGACGGTCAGCCTACATGCGAAGATTGCTTCGGGAAGAAGAGACCTACTGTCACCTCCGCTGCTGCACGGACGGCCGCTGCCACTGTACAGCGAGATGGAACGATCACTAAGACGCGTCCTCACTCCACCACATTAGTCTCTTCTACTCCCGGGTCGAAACAGACTTTCTCAGTCGGCGGGGCCAATAGCGCTGCTGCTGGTGCGGCACACGACACCCGGCCCACTTCACAGGCAATGGGACCACCGCTGACCAGTCTCAACCGAGGCGAGACGATCAAGGCCCGTCCTCAATCGCTCGACCTCACTCCCCGTCCCGGTTTCGCTCGAGGCTTCAGTGGCGCCAGTATGAACCGGTTCGCACAGAACGGTCAAGGGTCTGGCACCGTTGCCGAACTTTCAAAACGTTTCGGCTCAACGACGGCAACTTCGCCCCGTCTGAATTTGAATGCTTTCACGACGCCAACGATGAGTCAAGGTCTCTTCTCAGCGTCATCCTCGACTACCATTGCTCCGTCCTCGCCGGCCATGGTCACTACGCCTACGATGGAAAGATGCCCGACGCCCAAGTTGACGCGGAATAACAGTATCACTGGGTCTCCGCCCAAACCTCGACCTCTCACGGCGAGTTTCTCTGCGGAGAAAGGGTTCAATCTTGCCTCGTTCAACGCGGCGGGTCGAGGTGGAGAGGGCGCTATCAGGCGGAGCGATTCGAGGAGTCGGAGCGTTAGCCCTGTGAAGCGGTATGCCCACCTTCCACCTGCGGAGGATGATGATAATTACAAAGCTGGGCTGGGAGTTGGTGAATTTGGTACTTCTGGCGACACCCAGCCTCAACGAACAGTGGCAGATGTGCCGACCGGGGGCCGGGCGTCGCCAGCTAAGAGTGAATCCTCATCCCGGCGATCTTCGCCAGAGAGGAGGACGGAGATGCAGGAGAAAGAAGCGGATGGGCAGGACGATGCGATGCGGTGTGTCATCTGCGGTCAGGGAGCCTTCGACGGTCCGAACCAGACCTCTGACGATGCCGTCCTGGTCACACTCAAACAGGGAGTCCAGCTTCATGCCGAATGTCTGCAGTGCAGCATTTGCTCGGACGTGATCGATCCGCAGAAGACGTTCATTCGACTCGATGACCCGATCTATGCGGAGTTGGCCCCCTCCCTGGGTGCATTTGCTCATCCGAGTTGTGCCCCGAGTGTGACGATTCAGCGACCGGCGCCTGCTGCCCCACGGGAGAGCGAATCGAGAGCTCGAAGTGTTGATCTGTCTGATGATGAAGAACATCCGACTCATCAGCGGGCTCCTCGGCCCAGTCAGGAGACACAACCTCCTCCCTCGAGTGTGGCGGCGAACAAGACGATCTTGGACTTCTCGACGAACTCGGCTGCAGCTTCTGCTCGACAGCTTGCACCCTCAGCAACAAAGAGGAGCGGGTTGCCCAACGGTGGAGTCAGTATGCGTACTCCTGGTCTTCCCGGCGCGTCGACTACCGATCGATGGGATCATCACTCGTCGGATGCGAACTTGCGTCGATTTCAACCGAGTGCGGGCGCTGCTCCTCCGACGAGGTCGTCCTTGAATGTGACGACGCGAGGTGTGCCTTCGTACATGGCTGCTGCTGCCGCCACTACTGCTGATCAACAGCGAGGGGGGAATGCGTCAGGTCCTGGACTTGCTTCTCAGCGGAATCCGGCTGCGGGTATCTTTGCGCGACGGATGGCGGAGATCAGTTCGAAGACGAACCAGATGGGCGGCGGTGGAGGTGGAGGAGATGCTGGTGGGTTGCTTAATGGAGGAAGTGCTGTTGGTGGACCGGCGCGATTGGGAGGGATGCCGACGTGTGCTGGGTGCAATACGAAGTTATCGATGCTGGAGTCGGTCCCCGGTCCTCGCGGTACGTCCTGGCATCGCGCCTGTCTAGTCTGTGGCGGTGATCGCTCCGACTCTTCGAACTCGACGTCCTCGACGACTGGGGGCAAAGTCTTGAATGCGAACGCTCCGCGGCGTATCAATGTCGGTACGACTTTGGGCCCTGCTGCTGCTGCTGTGGTGGTGTGTGGGAAGAAGCTGGACAGTGGGGCTAAGGTTAATGTTGAGGGGCGGGTGCGATGTCGGGATTGCTATGATCGGGAGGTGGCGAATCGTCGACGAGCTGCGGCTGTGGCTGGTGGTGGAGGTACGACGGGGACGAGCTCTGCTGTTGCGGCAGGCGGTCAGGCTCCTTCTGGTCTTCCGGCGTGCTGAATTGGCCATATCTCCCTTTTTACATGCTTCTGGTCATCGTTTTGTTCCTCTTGTCCAAGTCACTTGCTTTCTCGATTCTTCCTCTTCTCTTAGCCCTTTCAACCAGTCATTGTAACGCTACACGCTGAGCAGCCCGCTAGTTCGGGCCTCCTTCCCATGGACACTTCCACATCATCGAATTCATCCCTAGCTTTTCTCAAAGTGTGTTTGTGTCGTGTGAGGTCCTGGTTCTGATGTAAGAGTGGGAGTGCCTTTCCATCAGCCAGGGATGTCCATCGCCACGACAGTCATCAACATCACTTCGTCGAGAGACCCGCTCGTCATCTGCAAGAATGAGCTACACGCAAAGATTGGTACCCGTCTTCGTAGCCACCTTCGTCGGGATCGCGACTGGTCAGTTTCCTCCTTCGTCTTGAAACGCTTCCAAACGCTGGCTGACCTGATCATCCCTCATACCCCCAGGCGCCTACGTTTTCCAGCCTCTTCTGGATCAGTACAAGGTCAACACGCATGGGACTTTCCGGCCGGAAGACCACGATCTCAAGCTACAGGACGGCGTCGCCGCTGCGGTCGAGCCTAAAGCCCAGCCGGAGGCAAGAAGTTCTGATTCCAACAAGGTCGAAGATCTGAAGGCGGCCTTGGCTGAAAAGCTGGACAAGAAGACCTCCTCACCATAGCCCCGAAAAGAAAGTCGAAATGGACAAGATTGGACAATTCTGAATGCATAGGGAGATGAAGTGCTCTGCACCTCGCAGGAGGGACTATGCCTTCCTCTTGCCAGGTTCGACTGATACGAGTCAGCTACTAGCGGAGGTAAGCGTTCCATTGTGGCAAAAGACACGATCGGAGGCCTCGCAGGCGGTCATGATGATGCAAAGCACGTAAGGAAGTGTCAACCTCGGGATGAACAGGGAAGCCATGCAGGCGGAAAGATACACTGGCTGAAAGGTACAATTGTATTGTGGGAAACCGGAGACAGACAAAGCGGCAAGTACATAATGTGACTATCCTCGCAGACGCTCGTTGCCCAAAGCCGCCTGGCGGAGAGTAAGGAATGACACAAACAAAGATTAGCGTTCTGCATATTCGTGAGCGGACAAAAGGGGGCGAATAAAGGCATGAACTCACCGAAAGGGCCTTGAAGACGACACTGAAGTCCTTGTTCTGGAAGGCTTCATTGTTGGCGAGGTGCGTGTAAACGCTGGAAGTCAGTGTTCCGAGAGCCATAGGCACACCTTCAGCCTTGGCGGCATCTTGCGCCAGTCCGAGATCTTTGGCCATCAGCCTGCGAGGTCACAGAGACATGAAATTTAAGCCATCATGTGTGGAAATGAAGCAGGAAAAGTGCCCTAGTCCGTCACGTACCTGCTCGCGAAGCCGCCCTCCCAGTCCCGGTCTGCTGGCGGGCTGTACTGTGTCCCTTTCAATGCACCTGGCGCTGGGTTGTTCGTCTCACTTGACCAGCACTTTCCTGTAAGGAAGAAACAGAAAGAAGTTCAGCGCTCCCGTCGTGGCCCACCTTTTTGACGGTCAGAACAGAGAGGCATACGAACCGGTTGAGGTGTTCAAGATGTGGGCGAGAACTTGCGGGTTGAGGCCGTGCGCTTGCCCTAAGAGCATGGCTTCAGCAGTCTGTGGGGATAAAAAGAACATGTTCAACATCGTTCGTCCTCATCATATCTGTAGCCCAGTAACGATAATAACTCACCCCGAGCATGCTGATTCCGAGGAGCAGGTTGTTGCAGAGCTTGGCAATCAGGCCAGACGAGTTCTTTCCGCAGTGTATCGCTCGGGCGCCCATCGTAAGAAGTGTTGGCTCCGCCCGGGCAAAGCTCGTAGGAGAATCAGAGCCGACCATGAAGCTCAGTGTCCCCGCCCGCGCACCCACCACACCACCAGATACGGGACAGTCGAGCATCTCAAATGCACCCTCGTGCCCCGTCGACCCTTCAAGAGCGCCGGCATTCCGGATCAGCTTGGCGACTTCGACCGAGGTGGCAGGGTCGCAGGTCGTCGAGTCGAGCAGGAGGGTGGAATGCTCTGGCTGGGCGGGCTGATCTCCGCGCAGATCACTCAGACCATCAAGAATGCCACCCTCGGCTGTGTATACCTCCCGTACTTGCGGCGACGATGGCAGCATGGACACAATTGTTGAGGCTTGTCGGGCCACGCCTGCGGGGGAGTTTGCGGTTACGATCTTGCGGCCTGGGAAGAGGGAGGACTGGGAGGAGAGGAAGCGGGTGATGGTGCGCTCTGAGACGTCGTGTACGACAATGGAGATCTCTGGGTCGGGATCCTTGAAGAGCGACCTGGTCAAGTTGGAGGCCATTTCCTTTCCCATTGCCTGTGGAAAATACATACGTGAATCAGTCTGCCATTCCATCTTAGCCTGCATGAATGCTGTCGAAACTCACTCCCAGGCCGATGAAGCCGTATGCCTTGGACCGCGCATGGCCCTGCAGAAGCGCTCTCGATGCCAGCATTGTTGTGTGAGTAGGAAAGAAGAGGGACGCTGTGGTGGAAGTCCAAGACAAGATGAAGCTCGAGCCATCACGTAGGGGACCGGCTAAGACCGGCACACGCTCACTTCCTTCCTTCCCATGATCATCACGCAGGTCAAAGAAGTGGTCCAAAGGAAAGATACAGATATATCAAGGCTTTCGATTCAAGTAGGTGACAGCTCCTCGTCGGAAGACATAGCTGGCTCCACTCCAGATGGTCGTGCCTGCGACTAGATACTGGAACGCAGTCATCGCAGGGCCACACAGCTCCTGGGTCTCCGGGCTGAAGATCGGCAAGACGGTCGAGACGCCCACGAGGCAGAGTTGAAGGAAGGTGTTGTACTTGCTTATCTGCGTCGGCTGGACGGAGGCAGAGGGCAGGCTGAAGTCCCAGTAGCGGGAGAATGTCTTGGGCGGCGGGAGAGATTTGTAACGGATGTAGAAGGCGGAGAGGACGAGACCGACGTCGCGCCCGATGATCAACATCGCGAGCAGTGCTGAGAAGAAGGAAGGAGGTGTTCAGAACGCAGCAGCCTGACATCCTTGTTCTGGCCTTCGAAAACTCACGAGGAATCAGGCCCTTGATGCCGAGGGTGACGACCATGACCGTCATCAAAGCCTTATCGGCGGCCGGGTCGGCAATGCTGCCAAAGACGGTATGGCTGTTCCACCGACGTGCCAGGTATCCGTCCAGCAGATCCGTCAACGCGGAAAAGAACAGGAGCCCAGTGGCCGTCTTCATGTTTCCCTCGAGGACCTGCCATCCGATGATGGGACACGTCAACAGCCGGGACGCGGTCAAGAGGTTGGGAATCGTGTAGATGTTCTCGGATAGCTTCTTGGGCTTGGTCGATCCTACTTTCGCCGCAACTGGATCCACGCCTGACGCGCCGGTAGACTTGGCCAGCTCATCGGCTAGCTTGGTCGCTTCTTGCTGTACAGTTTGGTTGAGGTCCTCTTTCTTCTTCTGAGCTTCTTGAAGCAGTGACCCTGATGTGTGGAACTCGCGTCTCGCTGGGATGGAAAGAAGCGTAGCCTGTCGCACTGCTGAGAGCCTCAAGCCTGTCGAATGCGGCGCACAGGGCATGCATGTGTCGCGTTGAATGCCATGAAAGCTGCGAAGTGGGAATGTATGCAGTCCGCGAGGTGTTGGGAAGCCTCTGTTGTATGCTGAAGCGGTCGTGAACGGGGTCAACAGCGACCTTGGCACCGCTGTCCTTGCGAATGACCTGGCAGCTGTCGAACAGAGGGCGGCCATCTTTCCTCTTCCTCTTATTGCTGCTGCTGTGGTGGGGGCTGCCAGCAACGACAGCGGGAAGGACGAGGACCAGGAGGAATGCACGATGATGCTGACCGCTCCTTCTTCCTGCTGACCACCACGACCTCCCCTTCCTCTTCATCCCATAGAAAGCCCCCCGCCGCCGCCTTGCTCACGGCCGACAGACGATGGAGCATTGAGCCGCGAGCCCCCAAGCCGTAGTCGGCATTCAATTGAAGCACGGAAGCCCTGAAGCATTTACCCTAACCCCCATCACAAAAGCACCTCATCTACGCGTACTTCCCTGCGTCATCTCAAGATCCCTCTTCTTCCCGCCAGCGACCCCGAACCCACCACAAACTCAGGCAGACGCGAACATGGCGAGGTCTTCTCCGCATCGGACGCGCGACAGAGCGCATGGGCATGGTGCAGAGGACAGGCACGTCTCCGCCTCAGCGGCCTCAGCATTAGCATCGGCAGGCGAAATTGATGCCCAACAAACGGCAGCACAAAGCAAAGACGCACGCTCGTCCCAGCTCTCAAAGGAAGCCAAATCGCAACGAAGCGTCCTCAAGGAATACCTCGCAACGGCAGGCGAGAAAGCGAGCTCCCACGGCAGTCTGCCTTCATTGACCGGACCCAACTCAGATCTGGAATTCGCACGCAAAAACCTGCGGAACACATACCTCAACCTGCTCTTCTCCTGCACCTTCACCCGTTCCGCCCACGGCGTCGACTCCAGTCTGTGGGTAGAAACCACACACCCGCTTGTCGCTATCTACCGCAAACATCTCTCCGTCCTCGAAAAGGCCATCGCCTCACTCAATAATGCATCTGGCTCCGGGGCCGTAAGCAAGCGCGGCTCATCGTCACGGCAGGGCAACAACGGCGGTGCAGGAGGAGGTGCATCCTCAACAACCCGCAAGGCCAAATTGAACGAGTACACCCGTGTCGCGACAGAATATCGCAAGTTCTTGTTGAGCGAAGAGACGTTCTGGCAAGAGCTCGCCGCGCGCATCGTGCATACATTCCAGCTGCACGAAGCCAAACCCATGTTTGACGCCTTGGGCATCGCCTACGATCCTGATTCCAGCACAATCACCAGCAGCTCTTCGCCCCTCCCTCCTTCCTCAGCCGACACAAGTCGCCAAGGCGGCGCCCGCGCCAATGACGTGGACGACATCCCGCGCAACGCCGTTCCTTCGGCCGGCATGAATCGTGTCCAAGGCGCCGGAACAATCTCATTCGCCTCATCCGGTCAATCCTCAGCAGAGGCCGCCGCTCAAGTCAAAGCGGCCCAAATTCCGTCAAACCGGGATCGGCTGGTCGAGAATGTGCACAAGGCGTTCATCTGCTGCGGTGACCTCGCCAGATATCGAGTGCAGGTTTCGGACAAGCCAGGAGAGAGTGTCTCGAAGAGTGCGAATGTCAAAGGAGCGGGGAAGTCGGGACCTGATTACACACGCGCCTCCATCTTCTACACCCAAGCACGTCTGCTGCTCCCTGACAATGGCAACCCTTCCAATCAGTTGGCCGTCATTGCCACGTACATGGAGGATCCACTCGGTGCGGTACATCACTACTATCGGGCGCTCTGTTGTCGGGTCCCCTTCGAAACTGCCAGACAAAATCTGGATTCTAGCTTGGGCAGGGGCGTCGAAACGTGGGCACGCGCGCTAGAGGCTACTGTGCATGCCGAGCTTCAGAGCAAAGCTGCAGGTGCAGGAGGTTCTGCCGCTAGGGAAGTCAAGTTCGAGCGTGGTTGGCGACCGAGGAGGCTCAGAGAAATGGTGGCTGGTATGGAAGCCGAGTACGCTTCTTCGGATCCCAATGCATTCGTGGAGGTCTGGAAGAGGGAATTCGTCGCACTGCATGGTCTGTTCCATCGCAAAGTGTAGTGAGTCGCAATTCCCACAGCCCTGAGCTCAACTCAATCCTGCTCCTGATCGTTCGATGAGCTGATCGGACTTCACTCTTTCAGCTTCACCTCGCTCGAAGCTCTGAACCAGATCGTCGTGGCTCGCTTTGCACTGTTGGTCAAGAACCGAGCCCTAACACCCGACACTATCAGCAAAGTCGTCATCAGCGGACTTTCGGCTTCCTGGACCATGCGGCTGTGGCGCAATACCTCAGCAGGAAATGGTACAACCTCGCGACAAGCCTCGAGCTCACGGAGAAAGTCTGGCACGGAGAAGGGCAAGGCTTCGTCTGCACCCGATTCGAATGGAAAAGGACGAGACGGGAAGGCCAAGCAGCAGTCGGTGGAAAAGGAAGGAGATGTCGACGATGAGGATGACGAATTCTTGCCAGATTCTTTCACCTCTGAGCAGCGGCAAGCGGTCCATCTGAGCATCGAGAATCAGCTCGTAGCTCACGTGCTCGAGGTGATTCGCGTCCTTTTGGACGTCGGCACTCAAGAGACTCGAGGCGTTCTCCAGAGCGCAAGACGCGGTACCCTTGTGGCAGGGGAAGGTCAACGAACACAGCTGCCTCCAGCTGAGCAACGCGTCACTGCTACATTCCGAAGAGTGCTCCCTGCTCTACGTGTCGCGATCAAGTGGGTCAAGGCCCATCTCGAGTACATCCAGCGGTGTAAAGACCGAGCGTTGACGTCTAGCCAGAGCTCGAATTCCGACAGCGTTGCGGACACGATGCTATCTTTCGATCGGATCCCGACCGTGCGGGAAAGCGACGTGACCCTGGCCAAATCCAGGGCTGACGGGGGCGTAGTGGAGAGCATCTTCACCTTCTGGAGGAGCTCTGTTGATTTCATCAACACGCTCCGCTTCGCCTTCCCTTGGAATGACCTGCCTTCTCTCGATACCCTCGGACCGCTTGGCGCGCCTGCTCTTTGCCTAGAAGAGGACTTGGACATGCGAGGGTTCAGTCCCACCAAAAAAGCGATGCTTCCACATGCCAGCGGCGGCATGGGTGAAGCTTGCGGAGCGATTGGGCTCAGCCAAGCTCATCCGAACGAAGAACAACTGATGCGAATCGCGGATCTACTCATCGATGCTAAGGTCGTGGCGGAGTCACAGACCAGTCCTATCATCTTTGACGATGAGCGGAATGCTTTCATGTATGCTGTTCCTGACAGCGAAGAGGTGGGGACTGGATTTACGAACGAGCATATGATGCCTCCAACTGCGCACGACAACGCACGGTCTACGACTTACAATAATGCTGGCGCAGCCTCGAGGGATTTCCGCGTCGCGGAGCACACAGATCAACAGCCGCTCGAGTCGATCAGCCATTCTCACGGTCCACCGGTCGCCCTCGCTGAGACTAGCTCGGAAGGGTTTTCCGAGTCTACAGAAGACGTCATAGACCTTGCGATGCGTGCTGTCGACAATCGCTCTGATGCGATGAGCGATGCGCCAGACAGGCTCGACCGGGATGGAGCCAACTTTAATGATGATGAAGACAGCGAAGAGGACATGATCCTCGTCCCTGCCGTGCGGGATCTGTGGACTCATCCACCCGGCGGCCAACCGACGGAAACGGGCGCGGTCGCGTCCAGTCCGATCAATGTTCCGATGGGAGGCGAGCGTCTTACGCATGCGAGAATCCAGTCACAAGCGGTGGGCGGAGCCCGAACAGCACAAGATCTTCTTCTCCAGGTGCTGAATGGCCCGAATCAATCCACAGGCGGTGCACAACAGCTGGTGGGATCGCCAAATCGCGTTGCTCAGGCACTCGCAGCTACGCACGCGACACCAGGTGGGCCAGCTAGTGGTGGTAGTGGTGGCTTGTTTTCGCACACGAGTAGTCCATATGTAGGGTCTCCGGTTTCAGCCCTGAACAATGGCCTATCGCCTCCACCGCCATCTCAGCAACCAGCTTTACTGTTCGGTGGCATGGGCGGCTCCGCGAACTCGCCCTCTGGCGGTCACCGTGGTAGTATCTGGTCACCAGGGCCTATGGACATGCGCACGGCCCCTAATCCACCGGGTCAAGGTAGCATCTGGGGCCCACCGGGAGGAGCTGTCGGCGGTAGTGCTGGCGGCGCGATGCCGTCTCCGAACTTCGCTGCCGCCCAAGCCTTTGTGAATGGCGGGATCTTCCCTCCCATCTCCGGACAACAGGTTCCACACAGTCAAATGCCGAACCCGAGCTCGTTCTCTCATCAGGCACAACAGAACCAAGGGTTCGCTTATGAACAGCAACAGCAGCAGCAACGGCCGCCTCTCCCACAAGGACAGGGTTCTTTCGATGATCCATTTGCCTCACGAGAGCGGGATCCGTTCAACCCCTATCCTCGAAATCCAGGAAGGTAGCACTGTCGCGTAGGGAGTTTTGCTCGCACGTCTTTCTTTCCCTAAACAGACTTCATGCTCTCGACTGTTGCATTACTTTTATGCACAAGGCTTCCACGCCAGCATGCTCTGTATGAAGAGCTCTACAATTGAGTTCGCGCGCAGACTTATGTTCCACCAGACATGATCGCCAAGACCTTGGGCCGGGCTTCTGCTGTGGTGGAGGCACCTGCTGGTGGTGCGATCGGTGCCGAGGTGTCGATGGCTGCGATGTCCTCTGCCGACAAGAGCTTGCGCAGAGATAGGTCGTAGACAACTTCCTCGATGCGCTTCACGTCGTACTGGTGACAAATAATGCAATGCAAAATGAGAGAAGAAACATGATCAGTCACCTTGTTCTTGGACTCGGCTTGTTCTAAAGCTCGAAGGCTTTTTTTCCCCTTTATTTACCTTGATTGCGTCGAATCGCTTGCGCAGACTGTCGTTCTTGAGGTTGAGAAGCTGGAAGCCGGAGTGCACCTCCTTGACGAAGCTCGACATGCGAAGCGGCGAGGAGTAATCCCCTGCATCAGGAGCCAGGAGCGTGATCAGCGACACATAATCCTGTCATGGACCATGCAGTTAGATCGTCAAAACTCACCGACTGTGACAGCATTCATCGCAAGTCTGGACAGGTCGTTGATCATGTTGACCAAGCCGTGCAGATACTCCTCGGTGGAGAGGAAGACGCGGGACGAGGTTTCCTGGCTTACTGTGAAGAGGAAGGCAGAAAGAAGACCCTTCAGTTCACACACACCGTCCAGACATCAACGAAGATTTCGACTACACTCACAACCGAGTACCCTTGAGCTTTCGTCTTTCGTCAGAAGCAGACCTGTACTCAAGAAGAAGGCTAACGCCGCCGTCCCAATGATCGCGCTGAACGAGTTGTTCCAGATCCCATTGTACTTGCGGACGTAAACGACGGCCAAAGAAATTCTGTCAGAATCACACACGCCATTTGCAACAGTCATGAATGAGACTTTTCTCACCTTCCAGTACTGTTGCTCTGGCACAGATGCAGTCAGCGTCGAGATCGTCTGTCTGCACTCCGCGAAGAGGGAGGCCGAGTCCGCAACGATGACGGCGACTGTGCAGGGTCGGAAGAGAAAAGAAATTGGTAAGGTCTGCACAATTTCTTCCCAAAGGCTGCCCACCACTCACTTTGCGGTGCCTTGGCCGAATGGACACGGTTGAGATGGGCTGCTAGAAGCCTGTGCGCTCGCTCTACCACCTTCGCGTTCTCTTTGATGGTCTGCGAGCATTTCGAAAGGTCAGCGAATTTCGACGATTTCCAGGCTTCCAGCTCTTGACCTCTCCAACTCACATCTGCCACGGCGCGATCATCCTCCAATTGCTGGAGCAGCGAAGAGAAGTCGCTCTCGATGTTCAGGGCCGACATGTTCTTTACTCTCGTTCACCTTCGTTCTACTGATTTCTGAAAGCTCAGGTCGAAGTCGTCAGTGTGATCGTCGTGCGGAAGAGGAAGAAGGTGACCTCGTCACACAGCAATCCTTCCCGGCATCACAACATCACAACAACCTCGATGCAGAGCTTCAAATTCTCGGAGTACGTTCTTTCTTCTGTCTTGTAAAGTCTTTCGCAGTCATGAGATCTCCCAGGACGAATGTGATAGACAGAGAGATGCACAACGTAAGAACAAAAGTTAGGAAGCGATCCCTCCTCCTCCTTCTCCTCCTCACTCATTCCGCTTCATCGCCCACAACTCCAACTTCTTGAGCATACCGCGGAGATTCTGATGCAGCCGAAAAGGGGGAGATAGCTTTGCGTCAGTCTCCTTTCTGAGAATTTTGAGAGTACTTTCCTGTCAGCAGTACGTACCTTTCCAGCGCGATGACTGTTCACTTCCAACCAAGACTCCATCTCGCCCCGAACTTCGGCCAGCTCCTCTATGATGGGCTCAAATGAGGCCTTTCCTGTGACGGCCGCAGGGTTCAGCAGCAGATCAAACAGCTTGCCCCACAGCTCGCCTTGCCAGTACCGCCGCAGAGGCTGGCTGAGCACAAGCCTGGGAGCTCCGTTCACCTCTTGACCGTCCTGTTCGCCCGCAGTGTGGGTCTCGATGTACTTGCCGAACAAGAGGCAGTGCGCCACCGCAGCGATTCCGAAGTAGTCGACCTCGTACACCCAGGGTTTACCTTCGCGCATCTGCATGCAGTCACGTTCGTCCGCCTCCCAGTCGGCCACGAAGGTTTGACCCTCAGGGTAGCACGACAGGTCAATAGCCCGACCAAAGTCGATCAAGATCATCCCCTTCGCCGCCCAGCATCCGGTCCCACTAGCCGAGTACTTGGGCGTCCATTCCGACTCATCAAGCACTTCGTCCAGTCGAAGCAGACAGTTGTCGATCTTGATATCGCCATGGACGAACCGGCAGTGATGCATCTGCTCGACGATCCGGATGAGCTCAATGGTGAAGAACATTGCCAAGACTTCATCGACACCTGTAGATCCCGAAGCTCCGCTTGCCCCCGAGCTCGCGACGCCAGCTCCGACGGCTCCATTCACGACGTCCAATAAGGTGCCCTTGTCTCCGTAGTGAAGCAGGAGGAAGGACTCGTCTTCGTACGCGATCAACTTGCGAGCGCTGATCAGCGAAGGCAATACGTACGGCGGCAACCGCATTTCGAGTTGATGCAAGACATAGAACTCCCACGCATTCGGAGGACTCTCAATCTTCATCGCAACTTTCCGCTTGGCGTCGTCGTCATCGATGTCCATAGAATCCTCAGGTTCGACCATGCAGAGTTGAGGACGCAGGGACGGCGCAAAGGATGTGATGTCGTCCGCAAGGAAGACGGCCCCATAGCCACCTTCACCGAGCTTGCGTATGACATGGAAGGGGGCACCCGCAATGTCCAGCTGACATTGAATCTTGACCTGGCCATTCTTAGCAATAGACGCTCCGCCTAGTGATTTCCGCGTGGCCGACCGCACGGCCGATTGCAACGTCTCCAGTATCCCACCAGCACTGTGAGCCCGGAAGTCGATAAAGTGCGGGAGATCCTCTATCTTGTGCTCGAGTCTGCTGAGAATGTGAGCAATATTCTTTGCATCGACGGGCGGACACGGATTCGCAATGATATGTTCGCCATCCTCTGCTCCTTCAGGAAGAATCGATTCGCCGCCAGCCTGATTGTACTCGCTGATGACCAAGCTGGAGCCAAAGTCAAGATGGGTTGGTGGGGCAGCTGAAGCACCGGTATGCTCGTTCTGCTCGATCAGCAATGCGCTAAGCTCGCCAGCCGACGCACGCGGGCGATCCCAAAGCCCAGTAGGTTCCAAGGGCTTATCGCTATGAACCGGGAAACCGTGACTCGAAGCGTCCGAACGGTCGGCGATGTCGTTTCTAATGGAAGTCGAAGCCTCCTCCGATATCGAATTCGTCGGTCCCAACGCACCCTCTCTGGCCTTGCTGGACGGCCCAAGCTCGCTCAGGCTTCCACTGACATTGACCGAGCTCGGGTCCTTCTGCATCTGTTGTCGTTGAGCATCGGTAAGGACCATCAACTTCGGAATCTGAGAATCAACCGTCTCGTCCTCGCTACTGCTGTCTTCGTCGTCCCCGGCCAAAGAACCGCGTGCCGAGCCTCGTCGAGAGTGATTCCATCGGTCCAGGACGTCTTGGCTCATGTCCGTCCGACTAGGCTTGCTGGCTGTTCCGGGCGTTCGAGCGGTCCGAGCAGTGAAACGAGTGAACTCAGTCGCTTCTGTGATGGGCGTCAAGGCATGGTAGACGTGGGTACCGTTTATGAGAAGATCATCAGGGTTCTCCTCTTCCGGAGTCTGGTCCTCCTGTTCCTCCCCGTCTCCATCTGGACCCTTGGGCCCAACACTCTCCTCCCCTTCCCTCCGCTCCTCCTCTGCTTCTTCCTCCTCCTCTTCCTCCTCTCTGAAAACTTCCATCTTCTGCGGCACCCTCATTGCACCAGACGCCGACACAGCTCTAGGAACAGGCGGCGGGCCCATCATCACCGGCGCTGCACTTAGGGCGGGAGCAGGAACAGGGACCGAACTCGACCCAGGCACATTCACCTTCTCAAAGGGAATCCTCGCCACCAAAGGCGCTCGTATGGGCGTAGCGGATACCGTTCCCAACGCAGCCAGAGGATCCGAAAGAACTCGTGGCGCAAGTACACCTCCTCCTCCACCGCTGCGGGAAACGCTGGGCATCCGTCGACCGGACATCAGGAGCGGATCGCCATTTTCGTCGACGGGTTGTCGTTGGGAGGCGGGTGTGGCAGGCATGACGCTGGGTCCACTGACATGTCTTGCCGAGGGCGTAGGAGGCACAGGACCTCGTCGATGGGAGAATTCATCGTCGCTCTCCTCGTCATCGTCATCATCATCGTCATCACCGCTGTCCTCAGAATCGTCACCGTTGAACATGTCACGAACGTCAAGCTCGGCGGCCTTCGTGAACATGGTGACAGTCTGCGTGACTTCTCTCGGCTTCGGCTTGACCTTGAGATTGGATGTACCCGTATGACCATCTCCCTCGCGTTTCCGCTTGTGCGAGCCTGTTCGTTCTTGGGATGAGGACGCACTTGCAGTCGATGCGACTCGTTCTTGGGACGAAGAGGCAGAGATAGTTGTCGCAGGTCGTTCTTGGGACGACGAGCTAATGATCATCGATGCAGGTCGTTCTTGGGACGAAGAGGTACTGACCGTTGATGCAGGTCCTTCTTGGGACGACGGCGCACTCGAAGACGCGTTCGTCATCACCACATCCTCACCAGCCTTCACAGAGCGTTGTAGCTCCGGTGCCTTTGCCTCGATCTTGGGCGGCCACGACACCCCCACGCGTTCGTCCAGATAGGCCCACGGATCCGAGTCCGCCGAAGAAGAGATACCCCGCTTCGTAAGGAGGATCTCCTCAATGCAAACCTCCAAACTAGGTTCCGTCCACCTCGTCATCCCCTTTTCAAAGCTGGTGACGACCTCCTCGAGTGTGGCGAGATGAGGATAGAGTAAGAGTATCGGGAACGCATGCCGTTCTCGTCTCGGACCCGAGCCTGCCGAGCTTTTGCTGGTGGACGCTGCAGCTATCTCCTTGTCCTTCGACCTTGACGATGACGAAGATGAAGATTTGTGTCCACCACTCGTCGCAGAAGATTTACTCTTCTTGCTCTTCTTGACTTCCATCGCGGACTCCTTCCTTGTTTCCGGAGCTGGTGCTGGTGCTGGTGCAGGGGCCTCGACTTTCCTCTCCCCACTCAAAAGGTCCTTATCCCACCGTAAGAAAGGATTCTGACGAAGCTGATCCGTCTCCGACAAAGAAGGCGCCAACGCAACCCTTCCCATGCCCGGTCCCGAACCCAACCGCGCACGTGGAGTCCGACCACCCGCATCAGCAGATCCTCGAACAACAGCCGGCGCCTGATCCTCATCATCAGAATCCCGAAAGACATTCACGGGCACAGCACCACTCTTGCCCGGCGTCTTGTTCGTCCCAGCAGACATCATCTCGCCCGCCCATGCTTTAGCCGTCGCGTGGTTCTCCTGCTGTCGTTGAACTTTGGAACCTAGGGAGTCCCATTCCGACCCGCCTGTTTTGGAAGCATGTTGATTCTGGTTTGCTGGCTCATCACCGTCGTCGTCCCGATAGACTGCCAATTTCTTCACGTTTGAAGAGGATCCCGCCAGTGCGGGCCCGCTGGACGAAGGTCCACCACTGCCCAAGCCGGCACTACTCAAACCCCCACCTCCCCTCACTGTATTGGCAGACATGCTTGGAGCGCCCGAACGCGCATCGGTCTTTGTTCCCAGCATAGATCGCTTGGCTGCGGTCATAGCAGCTTTGAGCGCGTCGGTGTAAGAGCCGCTGCCGCCATTCGCTGCAGCTTGGCCCGAAGCTTCTGGGCGGAGGAGGATTCGTTGTTGATATTCCTTGTAACGGCGGTTGAGGCGGTCGAGAGGGTGTGCGCGGCGGTGAATTCCAAGCTTGTAGGTCTCGTCCGCTTCGTCGTATCTAGCGGGAAAAAAGGATTTACACAGCATCAGCACAGCGCACATATTAGACGGAGAGACGAGGCAGAGGAAGACTCACAAAGAATTCGCCTCCAACACATTCGCCAGCTCCTCATACAACGTCGCCCAATTCGTCCCCACCTCATTCGACAAAAGGAATTTAAAAACCTGTCTCCGATCCTCACAGTTGTTCGCATACAACACCCAGAAGCGCAAATACCTGACGTCCTGCGCGTACACTTTCTGTCTGAAAAAAGTCCGAGTTGCGAGTTCCAGAAGGGGTACGAGACCAGACTCGGTTGTCTGACCCGCGGGGTAAGAGTCGATCGTCCATCGGATGTACGAATCCCACGCCTCGAGCGGGTCCTCCGATTCTGCATTCTCCTCCGAGTGAATCCGCTTCTCGTGCTCCTGACGCTGCGTCGCCAATTTCTCGCTCCGCTCACGATGTTGAAGAGCCAGATTGTTGTGGAGCGCAGAGGCTGAGCGTCCCTTGGCGCGAGGGATGACGTTTTCCTTTTGGGACTCGATGGCCAAGGCCATGTCTATTATGGGTGTTTTGGAGGTTTGTTCGAGGGGAGTGCGGAGGGGTGTTTTGAAAGCCGCGGAGTCCATTGCTGTGGGTCGGCGCGGGGTTTGGAAAGGCGCGCTGCTGGCCGGAGCCCCAGGCGCGTGATTTCCTTCCATGGTGGGAGATGCGTTTGAGGGTATTGTCCTTGACCTTAGCTTTGATGCTTGAGGGGGAAGTGGTGGTCGAAACGAAAGTGTTGATCTCCGCCCTCCATGGACGCGTCGAAACGCGTCGCTGTTGCAAGTCACGTGATTTCAGATCAGACGTGTGCGGGGTTTCAGTTCAGGGTCTTGGGGGTCACCACAGCTTGAGCACAACACCAGCAACACACCTCGCGTTCATGCATCTCACGTCAAGCTCGTTGCCGTATCAAGTGTGCTGTGTATGAATAAGAGCTATGGATTGTGCGCCAGAGCGTAGATGGGAAAGGAGAGGGAAGTGCCATAGTCCGAGAACAAGGAGAAAGGAAAGACGTTAAATCAGGAGGGAGGGGAGCGAGGGGACAGAAAATGCGTATAGTAAAAAAGACCGAGGAAGAATGATATGATTGGGAAGACAAGATATCTAGTGCTTGCCGCCGAACTGGGACTCTGTAACACCCTTGCCCATAGCAGCTGTGCTCGAGACACCACCGGTTACTGTCTTGAGCAAGTTGTCGACAAAGTCGGCACCGGACCACTTCTGGTGCGTCAGGACGTCGCAGCCAGATTCCCGCTCCTTGCGCTGGACCTGCTCGACGTAAGCCTTCATGCCCTCCTTTGCGAATGCCTTGGCGAAGACGTCGGAGATGTAGGCGTTGCTGTGCAGACCACCAAGAGTGCTGTTTGAGGAAAGAGAAGGAGAAGAAGGTCAGTATAAATGCTACCAAAGCGAGGACGAGAAAGGAAGAAATAACGCACATGAACTGCCAGACGAAGCCGAGCTTGCCGAGGTCCCAGACGTAGCTGCGCATTTGGTCGGTGGTAAGCTTGGCAGCGTCCCAGTTGAACGAAGGCGACAAGTTGTAAGCGAGCCATTGGCCGGGGTGGGCCTTGCGGACACCCTCCGCGAACTCCTTGGCCTGGGAGAGGATAGGCGACTTGGTCTCCATCCAGAGCAAGTCGGCGTAAGGAGCGAAAGCAACGGCACGGTTGACGGCGCACTGCGTGCCTCCGCGGTACTGGTAGTAACCCTCACGAGTTCGTGGCGCGTCCCAGTCCCAGTAGAATCCGCTCTTCTCGTTAAGACCGTAACCCTTGGCAATGGCGCGTGCCTTGTGGTTGGGTACGCGTGCGACTTCGGCAAGGAACGCGTCCACCTTGGAAGGGTTGATGCGTTGGAGAGCGAGGGCGGCAGCCTCGGAGAAGAGGGCGAGACCTGCTTGTTGAGTCCATGCGTCCTCGATGGCCTGGAGGGCGTCGCCGGTCTTGCCTTCCTTCTCGGCGCGGGTCATGACGCTGACGAGGGGCTCGAGGTTGGGGTTGGTGGTACCGAGGATGAAAGGGTGGTCACGCTCGTCGACGTTGGTGGTGATGAGAGTAGCGGCCTCGGAGTCAGTTCGGGCGACGACAAGGTTCTCGACACCCATGATGTCGTACTGCAATCGGATGGCGACGAGACGGTTGATGTGCTCGGAGATGGGGACAAGGACCTTGCCGGCCATGTGACCACACTTCTTTGTACCGGGAGCCTGGTCCTCGATGTGGATACCGGCGGCACCCTTCTCGACGAAGAGCTTGGTGAGCTTCATGACGGCGGTGAGACCACCGTGACCGGTGTCTGCGTCGGCAACGATGGGGCGGAGGTAGTCGATGTAAGTGGTAGCCTTGCGCTCAGCCTGGGAGAGACGGAGACGCTGCTCGCGTTGCTTGCGGTCGTGGAAGAGCTGAGCCATGAAGAGGTGCTCGACCTTGTTGGGGACAGTGTTGTAAGGGTAATCGGCAAGATCCGGACCGGGCTCGTTGGTGGAAGAGGCGGTTGATGATGATTGCCAGCCAGAGACGTAGACAGTCTCGAGGTACTTTGCCATCTGGGTGACCTGGACGGGGTCGAGGGCACCGTAAGTGTGGGAGGTGGTGCCGGCCTTGTCGTGGGCCTGGAGAGAGGTCCAGAGCTTCTTACCCTGCTCGTTGGAGGGGTAAGTCTGCTTGATGGTACCACGCTTGCTGACGACCTGCTCTGCGGTGTAGGGGCGAACGACGCGTGCGAAACGGGGAGACTATTGGCCGGAAACAGACGCGTTTTTTGTTGATGTCAGTGTCTGTACGCGTGATTGCAGCAAGAGCGAGTGAGAATGGAAAAGAGGGACTCACCTTCCACCATTGCTTGACGGCCTCGACCTCCTGCTGGAAGGCCTTCTCCTCCTGCTCGACGTTGTATCCCATGTTTACTGATTAGTTGATAAGGGGAGTGGTGGTGTGGTGTAGCTGCTGCTGAATTAGGGGAAAGGGGTAAGAGACCAACAGAAAAGGGAAGCTGTATAGTCTGACGATGGTTGTGGTGGGAGGGAAGGAGGTCGGACGGGAAGGAAGGAGTGCTGTTTATATACTACTCTTTGCTGCCAGGGGGAAGCAAACAAGAAGACCGCTTCGACCGAGACCGCTGTGAAAGGCTCCAGACTAAAATAATCTCAGATGCCTGTGACAAGGACTTCGAATCAATTTGGCACATGCTGCACCAGCTCCGCCTTCTTGGTGTTCTGACTTCTGCTGGCTGAGACTGGATCCACTGAGAGAATACCGTCTGGTCCGGATCCAAGTCTTCCCCCTCCACGACTCGCTTGCTCGCACTCACCAGTATCTTCCACCACTGACTCCTCCTTCTCTCTCTTCCCTCACAATGAATCGAATCTCAAGCAGCAACGCACAGCAGAAGGAAGCAGGGGAAGCATATCTCCGGGGAAGCGATCTAGCATGCTCAAGAAAAATATGAAGATGAGAAGATCGTCGATGGCGTGGAGAGAAGAGGCCGAAAGAGGAGAAAGGCAGGCGCTAAACTTCCATATTCTATTCCCGCTTCACCCGAACTTGCTTCCCCACATGCACCCTAAGCTCACGTGATCTGCCATGCTGTCGTCTCGACAAGGACCATCACCCTTCTTCGTCCCTCCCCTACCCACAGTCCCACAGGCGCTCGTCCGTGCCCTGTCCTCGACGGCTTGAAACTCAACTGAGCAAAATTTCGTCAAAGATACAAATGGGAAAACCACGCGGAAGTAGTCGAGGAGGCTCAGGCGGAGGATCAGGAGGAAGTTCCTCAAAACGCGGACGAGGCGGACGAGGAGGAAGAAGAGGAGGAGGCGGAGGTACTAGTCGCGCTGACTATTATCTAGAAAGCGACAATTGGAAACCCGCAAGCATCGTAGAACCGGACGACGAGGAAGAAGACGATGACGAGGACGAGTCAGACTCACAGTCCGGCTCAGAGGGAAGTCAAGATCCCCCCTCCCGCTCTCGAAAGGGCAAAGCTCGAGCCACCGACAAAGACGAGGATGACGAGGAAGACGGCGGAGAAGAAGACGAAGAAGACGCCATCCTCCAAACCCAACTTCAACTACCCCTCGCACAATGGGACTTCGGACACTGCGACCCTAAACGCTGCTCCGGTAAAAAACTAGCCCGACTCGGCCTCATCCGCGAACTACGAGTCGGACAGCGTTTCCGAGGTATCGTCCTCACTCCCAACGCCACCCAGACTCTCTCTCCCGCCGATACGCCCGTACTGGCTGAACATGGATTGGCAGTTGTCGAATGTTCATGGGCGAGATTGGACGAGGTCCCCTTTGGAAAGATCAAGAGTCCACATGAGCGGCTGTGTGAGTGATTCCTTGCCCTCTTAGTCAAATTCTGATGATGAGCACTGAATGGAGGATTGATTCTTGTTTGCAGTGCCCCATCTGGTGGCAACAAATCCTGTCAATTACGGCAAAAGTATGAAGCTCAATTGCGTAGAAGCGGTACGTCTCCTTTCCCTCCTCATCTGATCACCCTTCTCCAACTGAACACTGATTTTGCTTCTTCACCTCAGCTCGCAGCCGCCCTCTTCATCACCTCCCACGACCCCCTCGCTCACCACCTCCTCTCCAAGTTCGGATGGGGTCAACAGTTCCCCATCGTCAACAAAGGCTTGCTCGATCGATATAAAGCATGTACCGATCCAGAACAGATCCTTGCTGTGGCTGAAGAACTCGTCCAGCAGGAGGTGGAACGCAAACAGCGCGAGAAGGTCGACCGTGGGCAGAGAGGTGAGTCTTTCTTTTCAATTCCTTGCGCACTTCTTGCTTTCCTTCGTTTTGACAAATTCAATTTGCAGGTGAGGATCTGTCCCTCTTTAACCCCAACCATACTGCCGAGGAGAGCGAAGACGAAGATGAAGAAGACACTCTACAGCAAGACTTCTCCAAAGTGGTACGAATCACCTCTGCATCCGAAGCAGCAGCTGTCCATGAGCAGCAACAATCATAAATACAAATCACATCATCTCCCGCACACGCGTCCCAGCGCATCTCAGATCACTGAGAGGCAAAAGGAAATCAAGGTCTCTGAGATTTGGGGGGTAATTGATCACAGACGTAGAAAAGAGTCAGAGAGAAAAAGGGAAAAAGGGGCCAAGAGAAGCGTGGGGGGAATCAGAGAAGCGAGAGAAAAGGGACCAAGAAGAGAGAGAGAAAAAAACTTAAGTTGGGGAGGGGGAAGATAGGGAAGGTTGGACCCCACTTTTTCCAGAGGTTCGTCGGGGAAAGAAGCGAGAGCGGGACGGGAGAAGGGGCGGAAGAGGGACGAAAGATGGCATGGTAGAGGTTGGAACGGGGGTTTGGTTTTTTCTGAAAAGTTGTTTTCGAAGAGGGGGGGTTTGATGTGCAATTGTTCGTCAGAAAAGGAGAAGGGAAAAAAGGACGGGGGAAGTCGGGGCGTTCGGAGTCGGAAGATGGGCAGGAAATTGTGGGCAATCGAAGGAAGAACGCGCTGTAGGTCGGGACTTGAGGAGGGGATTGTTGGTGTTTCAATGGCATAATGCGGCGGGTTGGAGTTAGTGAATGGAGCCGGGGGTGTGGTAGTAAAACGTCGTGAGGGTTGATCCGAGAGAGGTAAGGTCGGGACGTGGAGGAGGAAAGAAAGGTGGCCTAGAAGGACTGGGGGCGTATGGGAACTCCGGGAGGGGCGGTTGAAAGGCTTTTCCGGAGGAGGGAAGATCGAAAGGTTGGTATTGGAAGCAGGCCAAAGAATCGACAGATATACGGCGGCCCATGCTGTGGTGACGAAGTCTGTTTTCGGGTGTAGCATATCCATATGGTATCGTCCATCGCGGTTCCAGCGGGCCAAACGCGCATGTTCGAATGTTTGCCTGGAATGGGAAAGGACTTGGCGGTTTGTCGTCTGAGGGCATTCGGAATTGCTCAGTTCCGCAGCAGGCCTCCACTCGAATCCTGATCCCAACATCCGCCACTATTATTCGCTCCACCATCCCTACCCATTCCTTCCCCACGTCTTTCCCCTGTCCTTCCTAGGCGGTCCGCAAGTGAAGCAACCTGCCAACCCGCCCTCCCAGCTCGAGCATTACTCCTTTCCCTAATTCCATTCTATATGTTGTCCATTCCACATCCTCAATCCTTCTCCCCCCTTTTACGCGCCTTCCCACACCATCCCACCACCTTCGCACATTCCTTACCATCCCCGACCCGGTATCATCCTCTCTTTCTTCAGAGGATGACACAGTTGTTCTTCTTCCTTGTCTTGATGGGCGCTGGTGCCACTATCCATCGCGGACGCGTACCAAGCAAAGCATATCAGAGATGTGCAACCTAGGTGATAAGGACAGGGAAAAAACTCACAAACACATCGAATCGCCTCATCGAAGACACCCTTGAGACCCTTCTGGGTGAGAGCCGAGCACTCGAGGTACCGAACTGCCCCAATGTCTCTTGCCATGGCATTACCCTGCGCATAGCTGAGTGGTTGCATCCGTCGCTCGGCCAACTTGTTGATTTCGTCACGGTCCTCGCGCAAATCGAGCTTGGTCCCGACGAGGATCATGGGGATGTGAGGTGCGTGATGGCTGTTGTTGTTTCAAAATGGGAGAAATGTCAGCTTTGAGATCACCGATCTGTGAATGCTCTTTGCGGCTGCTCACCAAATCTCGGGCCACCACTATCCACAGCACAAGCGACAACAGAGATGCACAAGGAAAAACGCGTCAGTCACACGCGTGTCACATCGCATCAAAGAAAGGAAGCAGTAGCAACGGAAACCCACCTTTGTCCGGACGTTCTCAAACGAAGGCGGGGACACAAGCGAGAAGCAGATCAAAAACACATCGGTTTGTGGGTACGACAGCGGTCTGAGTCGATCGTAATCCTCTTGACCGGCGGTATCCCATAGACCGAGACTGACGGGCTTGCCATCGACCATGACATTTGCCGAGTAGTTGTCGAACACCGTGGGGATGTACTCTCCGGGGAAGGCGTTCGTTGTGTAGGAGATGAGCAGGCAGGTCTGTGTGGAGGGTGTTGTTTTGCAGGAGAAGGATGAATCATAGATCACGTATTGCGTGTAATGCGCGCGTGAGCGAGGCGGGAGGTGTGTGCGGTGTGCGGGTTGGCAGAGGCGAGAAGATGCCGTACGAAGGGCGATTGTGAGGAGGGAAATGAGGGAGATAGGAGGCGAAAGAGAGGAGGTTAGATCACTGCATTGACTTTCGACTTGACTGCATGCCCGTCTGAGAGGCAGATGGCGTCCCCGCAAGCGCTGAAGCTGTGCCGGGTCCATCGCTGGCAGAGGAGGCAGAAAATATTTGATTGGGGAGGTGGGGCCTGTTTGGCGAACTCACCTTTCCGACCGCACCGTCACCGACGACGACACATTTGATTGTCTGCATATTATTTCTGTGCTGCTGATGCTTGAGCTACGGGGGTAGGGGTGGCTGGTGCTGGGTGCTTCGGGGGGGGGGGGGGTTCCTTGCGCGTGTGCGGGTTGTGTGTTTGTTCGCTGGTGCTCGTGTTGTTGTTGTTGTTGTTGGTAGTGATGGGTTTGGGTGTGTGTCCCTGGAGAAAGCTGAGTGGGGGGCGGGGCGACGACGACGGAGATGAGTCCCAAATTCCTGCGAGGGCGGGATCGAAAGCGACTGTTATGCGCAGGCGGAGGAGATGGGGGAAGGAAGAGAGCGAGGGTCGAATGGGAGGGAGAAGGTGGGTTGAAGATGTGGTCGTGGTGATGGAAAGCGATCGAATGGGGAGAGGCTCAAGCTGCTTTCCATCGGTGCTACCTCGCCTGGCCCCCCCCCCTCTCCCGCCTTGATGATCGTCTCCCTCCCCGTACCCAATCTCGCTGTCCATCATCCAACTTGCGATGAAAGCTCATCTCCTCCCAGAACTCGGCGCAAAGACCTGTCCGATGGCCTCTCACATCCCATGCCCTGATGAGTGCATGCCTCATTCAACATCAGGTCGTGCATACACTCTCGAGAAGCTGACCGCCTACTTTCACTCATCTCGATTCCCATTGACAGTGCCACCATAACCACAAAGCTATGCCTGCCCTGGACAGAGTCTCCATGGCTGATTGTTTGCCCTGTGACGACTTCTGCGTCGATTCGATGTTCCCAGTGGCAAGATCCGCGCGTTCATTCCCACACCTGCCGAACTCTCGTCCCCGCCGCCAAACTTTCCTCGCTGATGTTTCGAAAGCATTCATCGCCCAGCTCTCACGGTGATGTCCACAGCGACTCTTCTTCCCAAGCGCGGGCCGTCCTGGCTTCTCTCCTTCGACCTTAATCTCGGACCTCAGTTCATGCCTTTCTGCTTTCCCTGACCTTCCTCTGTGCTGATGATTCTCCTTTCCCTTCGATTCACCCGCTGACCTCGCTGACACACTTTCTGATTGAACTTCTCTCTAGCTGATGCGACAGGTGGAGATATCTGCTTATCCATGCGCGGTGCAGCTCACGGTGGCCTATGGTGCAACGTATCTGGAGCGCACGGGGCGCCTCGAACGTCAGCGCGACTTTGGCCGTCAAACCTTTGAACACCGAACTCCCATCAAGTTGACAAGTGTGACAAGTAGTTGCAAGGTGAGTGACCCTATTCCACCCAGCTTATGCTGACATGTTGTTGCATTCAAAGGCGCTGACAGCGGTAGAGGTTGGTTCGAATTTTTCCACCCAGGGCGATTGGTCGAACGGCGACCGTTGGGAGTTTTCATGACCCACAGGTCCCTGCCTGACGTGTGGAAGTTCTCCGCAACCGTACACCAGTAGGAGCGCTCAACACCTCAGCAAGGCTGACCCATGGTTTCCAGCTCAGCGCTCAGACCTCAAGATCGAACAACGCTCGCAGGAAGATAATCAACAAGCTCAATAGGCAATCTTTTGAAGGCCGTAGATTCCAACAGCGGGGCTCTTTCGAAGGCGACCTCGCGTAGTCGGCAGCTCAAATCCGTCTGCCGATCACGAACTTCCCTTGCGCGACATCAGCTGCTTTCGAGCATCACTATCTTCTCGCTCCCCCCGCTCCCCAGGCCCCCCTCCCCTTCCCCATTCGAGGACAGAACGCTGCGTGGGCGTGACAGGAAACTCCGCAATCCGCCCGCATACGCATCGCATTCCGCGCGTGTTGCTGTCCTCGCCTTCGCTGCGCTGCGCTGTACCGCTTGTTCGGTGTACATACGTGCTGGACGATCACACAGGTGTGACAGCGAGGCATCCTCAGCCCCTGCAGCTCGGAGCTCATCTGGCCCCACCTGCGCCCTGCGTCTCAAACCGTGTTCGCCAGCAATTTGGCTGGTACCTTCATCTCATAAGGCATAAGCATCCCAGAACCTCATCCAACCTCCACTTCTCCATGTCCTTCACAGCATTCACATCTCTTCGCTTTTCCTCGTCGGCCAACTAAGCGACGGCCAAGCCCTGACCAAGTCTTCCCACCCCTACGCCCAGTCAGTCCCTCACCTCATTCGATCCCAACCCTCTCTGCCAAGTGCCAGCCCACCAGCACGAACCTCATCTCGGACAGTTTCCTTTCTTCTCGCTCCTCCCCAACCTCGTACTTCTTCAAGCGGCAGGCTTCCGCTCCCTCTTCTTCCCTTCTTCCCCCCTTTCTGCCCCTCTTCACTCATTTCTGCCCATCGCGACTTCCTCAAAACCCGACTCTCGTGAAACGCTGTCGTTCAGGTCCGGTCTCCCATTTTTCTGGGCTGGCCCCTTTTTGGTTTCTTCCTGCTTTTCCTGCCTTTCACACCTTTCTTCGCCGATCACTTCCCACCTCCGTTCCATTCACTATTGAATTAGCTGCGGGACCAGCTTAACGAACACTTCGACCGCTCGCACCTTTGCGATACCTGCTTCCCTTCGTCGGCCTTTCTTTCTTGCCCTTCTTGCGCTTACCCTCGGGTATTTTCCACAAGACAAAGCTGCTCCTTGTCACTTGACATAGACCGAGCACTTACACAGATAGGTACGTGTTGACCCAAATCTCTGGTCCCATCATTATCACCCTTGTTCTCCTCCCTGCCTTCCCCATCCCGCATCCCCACTTATCCTGCCGGCATCTGCACCCTGCCTCCCTCCACTTCCGCTTTGGTATTGACCCAAGATGCCCGGAGGGGCAGCTTAATGTTCTCAACACATTAGGGGGGATCTTATTGACCCTTCCACAGGCACAGACACGGGAGGTGGTGTCGTGTGTCTGTCTTCGGCCCAGCAAAGGGTTCAAATTTGCACCTGGAATTGCACTGGCAACAACGTTGACCGCTACGTATAACAATCCTGCGATGTGCAGCATGCTCTTCCTCGAGTTGGGAGGTGGTGGAGATCTCGATGTGGTGTTCTGGTCCGGTTGATTGCGAAGCTCGAAGACGCCACAAATTGACCTTCCAAACCTTCTTTTGCATCCCTCAGCCTGACATTTTTTGACGTCACGCACAAGTCTTCCAATTCCGCCTCACATCCTTCGTCCATCGCACTTCCGTATGTTCTTCACTCCTCCCAATCCCTTTCCTATTGCGAGGTTCGCTTCGTGCTGACGCCCGATGCCTTCCTGAACCACTTGCCTCACTTTCCTTGGGGCCGGTCCCGCTCTTCTTCAGAGCGCCCCCCGCTGCGTCATTTACCTATTCAGCATCTCCGGCACAGGTAATTGCTTCAATCAGGTACCACAACCGTCCCATTTACCCCTTCTTCAAGTTATAGATTGACCTTGAGGGCGTCCGGAAGTGAGTTCCACGACTTCCCTCTGATCGACAATCCGCGCATTGCCGCAGTTCTCCCGCACAGCACGTTGACCTTTTTATCCTCCATCTTCACGGCATTCTGTACAGACTCGCTCTTGTCCATCAGCGTAAAAGCGAGCAGCACCGAATATTGATCTGTGATAGGGTGAGTCAGCGTCTCTCTTTCCGCGCAGAACTCGGACGGCGTCGTTGCGTTTAGCGAATCGAACACATATGTTTGACGGCTGAATTTCTAGCTGACGATTATTCTGTTGCCCGCGCGTTCGGTTTTGCCTTCTGCGCCATAGACTAGTAGTCTTGCGGATCCCTCAACCTTCTTCATCCGAGGCGGTCTTTCGAAGTGAGTTAGCGATGGAAGGAGTGTCAAACGGGAGTCAAGCTCGTGCAGTGTGCAGGCGGAGAAGTCAGTTTCTGACAATTTTCTCCTCCATGTTTACCCTTCATGCTTCATCATTGACGTCCATACCCGCAGCCCTCGTCGATCTTCTCAGCTTCGATCGACGTCTCAATCGGTACCTGTCCATCTGCTCGGCCAAGCTCAACCACTCAAAGACCCTCTCGCGGCGCACATATCGAGTATCTCGCCTAAGCAAGCAGCAGTTAATCCTGTTCACCGAAAGTGACCTGCAGTGTTCCTCAACAAAGGCCTTTAAACAAGACGATCCCCCCCGTGTTCTTCTTCATCATGCTCAGCACTCTTCACCCTCAACGTGTTCCTTTTGGTCTCTTCCCTGCGGTTACTGTGGATATCGACGGTCAAAACCAATCTCAGTTCAGCACCCAGCAACATTCAGAACCTATCTCGAGTCGCTCTCCCCTCTTGACTCCATCACCTTCGTCCGCCTCCTTCCCGCTCTCTCCCCGAGAAGAGGCTCAGAACAGACTCTTGACCGCCCTTTCAGCATCAACAGCTCGAAGGCGTAAAGATTCCAACCCGGAAACTCAAGGTTCCCGACTGCTATCACAACAACAAAATCCCCGGATAGCGTTGATGACTTCACAAGAAGCAAACAGACGCATCTCTATGCCGGTCATCGCGGGCAGCCCAACCTTCGGTCCCACCGAAGGATCATCGGATAAGGCTGCCAATGCCCGTGCCATGCCTGTTCCCTCCGTCCATATCGAGGTTGAACAGGACGAAGAGGATGACGACGATTGTGGCACCCTCTCAGCTTCCTCCAGCCTCGGTGGGAACGGACTCACCGGTCTCGGAGTGACACCGAAAAGTTTCGCAGCCCGTCGAGCTGCCAAATCCGGCAACGTTCGAATTCCTTCGCTTGCCCAAATCTCCAAGTACGTCGATAACCAACGTGCAGCCGCTGCTCAGATGCAGCTGTCACCCTCGCGGACGAAGCCTGGCTCGCCTGCGTTCTTGGGTGGTCATTCTCGCTCGGTGTCGAGTCCTGCCTCTCCGACACTTTGCCACACTCCCTTCCGTACGAACGATGGTCGATTCGAGCCCGAGTCGTCCCCATCGGGTCAGACGAAGTTTTCGACGGAGCCTGAGTCGGACAGTCCTTCGAGCGAGGTTGACAGCGTCACGGATTCGCCCACTTCCCTGTCCTCCTCTTCCTCGGACGAAGGCGTGAGCATGCAGGAGGAAAGTGGCAAAGTGACGCACAGTACTACCAACCCACCCACATCTCGAGGTCCACCTCGGCCCACACCCATCCGACGACCTTTCTCGGTCTCGCATCAATTCGGAGCAATCGAAGTCAAGCTTACCCCGCCCACCCCTATGATCGCCCCCCTTTCTCCGCCACCTCACCACCGGGCTGGACCACCACCTTCGCCTTCCCTGCTGACGACACCGACGTTCCACCTCGCACCCGGGCACAAGATGCAGCAAGAGCAGGCAGAAGCCTTCTGGAAGATCTGGATGGCGAATGCCGAAGCTGCTACAGCGGGACAGACTGGCTTGAAGGTGGTCAGTCCGCGGTTGATCCAGAAGATGCAGATCGAAGCTGCTAGGGCTTCGGTGGCTGCTCGGCGGAAGGCGAAGCAGGAACAGAAGGAAGATGGTGGGAATGGGTTCTTGGCTGCTCCCAATGGCGCAACGTACCAGTCGAACGGTCATGGTGGCGGTGGCGGGGCGTCCCCGGTTTCGTTCCCGGCGCCCTTGTCGGCTACGACACCCACGAGCGAGGGAGACTTGGCTGTACCGTCGATGATGATGGCCGTTCCCTCGTTCGGAGCGGCAGCGGGTGCCATGTTGTTCCCGCACTTCGGTACGAGTCCGCCTGCGGGTCACAATATGCACATGGCTAGCCACCATGGCGTTCCGCCTCGTGGTCCGGCGTTGCAGAGGACTCGGTCGGACACTGGTGGCGAGAGTGCCAAATTTGTGCCTGCTCCGACCAAGGGGAGGAAAAATTCGATTTCGGGGTTCAAGAAGGACAATGAAGCGAACTTGGGAGCGAAGAGTTGGAGGATTAGCTGTCGGCCGGATCAAGATCAAGATGCGGAAGTAGGAAGGGCAGCATCCTCGGAGTTCGTTCCCATCCCTCGTTCGGCTGGACCCGTGTATCACCGTGATGGTGAGAACGACGGGTTCAAGATCGAGAAGGAATTTTCGATTCGACGAGTGGACTCGCCACCTTCGTGGATGGAGACGAGGTCGGTGACGAAGAACCGATCGAGACCGGGCAGTGCGGGTTCGGATGCGTCTACTGTTGTCGGACTTACGCAGAGTTGGCGTTCGACTCCGACGATGACCCCTTCGAACTCGCCTCCTCCTGGTTCATCTTCATCCTCCTCGTCGTCGTCGTCCTCCCACTCCCACTCGCACTCACCCTCGCCTCCACCATCGGCATTTGAAAAGAGGGCGTCATTGCCATCGAAGCCGTCGGAGGAGACTATCAATGGGAGTGGTACCGTGCTGGTGCCAGGACGACGTGCTTCGGTTGCGACGATCGATCCCTTGGGTGGTGGGACGGAGTACGTTGCGACTTCGTCCAACTTTGGCCGTCGGAATCGGAAAGCCCTTGCTGCTCAACAACCTTCATCGGCGACGATCCGGAGCGAGACGGTTCCTGTGGGCAAGGCTGTCGAAGGTGGTGGTGGTGGTGGTAACATGGGCAGGAGGGCGACATTGGAGGCTGTTTCGGGCGAGTATGTTGCTACTTCTGCTTCGTTCAGTCGGTCGAGGAAGAATCAGGCGGGAAGGAGGAGCTCGGCAGCGGCGGCGGTGGGTGAGCAGGGACAGTGAGAGAGATGGGCGCTGAGCAGGTCTCTTCGGCTTCTTCCCTCTTTCGAATAAGGTGGGCTAGTCCCTACTTCTTTCTTCGATCTATCAAGTCACATACACACACACACGCAAGTACATACGAAATAATCCACATCTTCATCATCTTCATCCTCATCCTCATGCTCATGCTGCTGACTGTCGAGGACAAGTTGGGACGGTGCGGTTAAGTCCGGGCTTTGCAAAAGGGTACGGCCGTAGCTCGAGGACAGGGTCGTGATGACGCCGAGGTCGCGGTGTTCTTTTTGATCCTTTTCTTGGGGGGCAAGCCAGGGAGAAGAGCGGAGACAAGAAGAAAGTCAACTGAAAGCAGAAGTGAGGCCGACGATTGCATATGTTGTTGGTCTCAGAAGGAAGGAACGGGGACTGCGAGCGGCAGCGATCGAGCAAACAGCGTATATAAGCAAGGCAATGTCCTTTTTCAAGATCTTGTTTCCCTTCCTCGATCACGTTGTTGACCTCTTTCTTTCTCTGCTAAACTCTGCTATGTCAGTACCGTCTTCTCTTCCCCCGCCAGTCGTAGCAGCAGGAGCAGGCGCTGGAGAGTCTCTGTCCGCTCTCTACCTGTATACTCACGATGTTGCCCGCCAGCTCAAGCCCAGCATCGACGGCGAACTCGCCCACGCTCTCCACGAGACTCTCCACTTCGCTCTCGACGCGCAGGAACAAGACTGGGGCACGGAGTCAAACGCAGGCATGCCAGACTGCGGTGGTGTGAGCGCGTCGAACAACAGCAACACCAACAGCAACAACCGCAGAGTCGACGTCCTCAAGAACCAGCACAACGTCGTCAGTCCTCGATTGGCAGACTCACAGCCTTCCTCCTCAGCCGCGTCACCTCTCCTTCGCCCTGCCTCTACTCTGCCAGGACCCCTGCCAGAGTTACCTCAGGACTTACCCCCAGCTCGAACCGGATTCTTCCCTAACCCATTCTGGACGCGATCGGGTTCTACGTCGCCAAACAGGAGCGGAAATACCTCTCCCACGCGCGCTTCCTCAAATGCTACACTCCCTTCGAGATCGTCGCTCCCGCCTGGGTCGTCTTCGTCGCGTCGTCGTCCGCCGTACATCTCCTATGGCTGGCAGCCACGCACGAAGACGCTGAGTCTGCCTCACCCCGCTACGATCTCCAACCCGACGACCCTCGATCCCTGCAGCCCAGAAGCGAGGAGCGCATTCGACGTCACAGCCAAGATCTTCTTCCTCGATGATATCGTGAAGGAGACAGAGAAATCCGACGCTAGGGCTCGGGAGGCACAGGTTCATGCGCAGGCGGAGAAATTGACTGCATATGTGGAGAATGCGTTGAAGCGTCTCTCGGCGTCGACAGGAATTATCACGCTCGATACTTTCCTCCTGTCGTTCCCTCAGTCCAACCTGGATCAGTCTTCGGCGCGCGGAGGGTCACAGGGCGGGAAATCGGAGCAAGAGGTTCAGCGCGCGCTGGAAGAACGGTTGCAGGTCGTTTCGGAGCTATGGCGCGTGAGTGTATGCCTCGGCCCCTTGTTTTCGCGCTGATCGCCCCCAAGCTGATCTTCTTTCCTTTCCTCGGCGCCCACAGAATCTTTCTCAAAATCCTCAGTTGCTCTCCCTTGGCCTGTCCCGCTTCTCCCTCTCCTCCCTCCAGACTCTCTTTCACTTCCTCCACGGCATGCCACACCCACCAGGCGGGCCTCCACCCACCACTCCCTCTATCTCGTCCTCCCTGGTCCGCTCACTATCCCAAGCGGGAAATGCGAGCGCGAAGAACGACACGGCTCGATGGCCTGATGCCTACTCGACTCCGCGGGACGTGAGGAGGCCGCGACTGATCACTGTTGCTCTTTCGGGGAACTCGAGGAGCAATGGGAATAGCAATGCCGAAGGGTCATCACAGCAGCAACAACAACAACAGCCAGCTGTGGCTATGGCCATACCTTCGTCCGCTACTTCGACTTCGAACGCAGGCGGGTCGTCGAGCGAGAGTAATGGGAGGGGAACTAGGGGGGACGATGAATTCTCGGCGATTACGGAGTGGTGTGAGCAGGAGGGGATCGTGCCTGTTGCAGATAGCGATCGGAAAGGTGAGTGTTTGCTTGATACCCCCCTCTTTTTCGCGTCGTGAACGCGTAAGAGAAAAGTCTGACACACTCTTTCCCGTCCCCAATCGAAAAAGACGTCTTGCCGAAGAGGACGCTCCCGACGCTGCTCAAGGAGTTCCGCGACGCGCTTCCGCATCCTGTACCTGAGGGACACCGTCTTGTCGCGCGCTGGGTGATGAAGGTGAGTCAACACATACCCTTCGGAGCCCTTCCTTTCCAAATAGATGAGCTCATCATCTTTGCGTCAAAAATTGTAGTACTCTGTCCTCATTCGCGACCGCGGCATCATCGCGGACCGGGGATACATTCTGTACGCGGAGGTGGAGCCGGAAGTCCAAGCTCAGGCGTGAGCCTCGGCCGCGTCGACACCCGAACCCGCAGTCAGCGTCGCGTGAGTGTGGCCTGGCCATCTGTCGATAGGGCCGGGGCGTGCCTTCCCTAATCGTCACCATCACCTATCTTTTTTTGCGATGGACCATCAACACCTGATTCGAGCTTCGGTCCTGAGTGCCCAAACGAATCATAGATCTTCGTCTTCGCCAGTCTTTCTATCGCACCCTCTCGCACCTATGATGCGCACGTAACCCTCTTCTTTCGCCTGTCATGATGCGAGACAGGCCTTTTGCTGTAGTAGACTTGCTTCTCTCCGCTCTCGACGAACGATCGCAATGCAGCTGCACACAACTGTATATTGCCCATACACACTGTGTGCGCGCCTTTCTCCACGGGAAGAGACAGTGTTCAATAAGAAGAAGGAGAGGAGTAACTGTTTCTTCACAGCTGGAGCGCAGCACTGCCCACAGGCGCGATTCCAAGATCCTTCCACACCGAAGTCCTAGCCTTCCTCACCTCGGCATTCTCCAACCGAGCTATGGTCGCCCTCCCGAGTGGACCCTCTTCGCCAGCTCCCGCGCTTCCACCGTCCGCTTGAGCGAGCGCTGCAGAAGATTTAGCGACGGGCGCAAAGAACTTGGAGATGGACGTTACGGCCGCACTAGCCGCCTCGCGCTGTTCGTCCGCCCACTTGATGGAATAACCCTGTTTGGGCGGTTTGAGGAATAGTGGGGCTGCACCATCTACGTCCTCTTCGCCTTCCTCGCCCCCTCCGTCGTCCTCCCCACCTGCAGATCGAAGTGATCTCCCTCCAGCTCCTTTCCCAACTTTACCTCCCCTCCCCTTCCCTTTAGCGGAGTTGCTCCTCGAGACAGCACTAGCTCCTCCCTTCTTGGCAGGCTCCAACAGGGTCCGGATGGTACCCCAGCTGAACCTCGCAATGCCCGGCCATCCAAAGACGGGATCGAGAGTGGCTTTGAGGAAGGCGACGGTGTTTGGGTCTGAAGGATAGCCCGATCCGACATTCGCAAAGGCAGAATTGGGACTTTGGACGAGTCCGTCTGGCTCTTGGAGCGCCAAGGAAGAGGAACCAGTTTTGGGAAGTTTCTTCTGAGATTGGGCCGTCTGACGAGCTACGGCCGCCCGGAGCTGGGCCGTCTTGCGCAAGGTGCGTTTGAGAGCCTGATCAGCTTCAATCTCAGCCAGCTCGATAAGTTTAGTCGAGGCTGTGCGTTTCCGTTTGCCTGCGCCTGCGGAGGGGCCTTGAACTTGGGCAGAAGTGGTTGTGATGATGGAGATCTCTTCGGAGTCGAGGTCCATGCTGACGTCTGCTCCTTCGCCATCGACTGCGCTGGCGGTTAGGATGCCTACGACTTCATCATCCCCATCGCCCGCTGCCATCCTCCTCTCCTCGTCCTCCCCACCCGCCAACAGACCGGCAGCAGACCCCCTAACATGTTCCCCTCTACCGACCTTCTCCTGGGCGCCCATCCATACTTTGCCCAGACCTGGTTCTCGATAGATCCAATTTTCGAGGATGCGGTCTCTTGTTACTTTGGCTGCGATGGAGGCTGCGCCTACGATGGGGTAGATGGCGTCTGCTTTCGAGGTGACTGTCCATTTGATGTGGGCGTGGCGGGGAAAGTGGTAGGCTAGATTCTTGGCGTGCGTTTCTGCCTTGCCGAGGGTGTCGACGTAGATCTGTTTGATTTGGATTGTGCATGAGGGTTCAGTTGTGATCTGTAAATGGGGGTTGGGGAAGGTAGGGATTAAAAGGGCTTACCTCGGTCAAGTCGACGCCGCTGTCGAGGACGTTCTGGATGAGGCAAACGGTTGCGTCGAGGGCTTGTTGGTTGAGGTTGTAAGGATGTCGACGGAGCATGCCCGCTGATATATCTTGAGGGGACAAGATGCGTACCGCCCAGCCTGAAGAAGATCTCACTGTCACATCAGTATCTCAGATCGCCCAAGGATGACGGAGGGGAGATTGGACTGACCTATATTCTCAGGATTTTGGATGAGCCCGCGCAAGAGGGAATCTCTCCGATCTGCAGTGAGCGCCTTAGAATCTGCGAACCCGATGGACTTGAGTTCGGAAGCGTATGAGATGGGTGCATACGCGACGCCATAGACCATCGGCCCCAAGACGGGACCTCGTCCAGCCTCGTCGATGCCCATGAGACAGGGTACGCCTCTGAGTGCTGAGTCTGCTGTTGGAGGTAGTTGTGCGTTTGTGGGTACTGGTGATGCGTATGTGTATGATTGTGTGAGTGGGTCGGAGGGTCGGACGGAGGGGATTGTGGAGATGGGTTCTGGCTTGGGTGGTGGTTCTTCCATGTGAGTGTCTTCTTCGTCCGCTGCGTCTTCCTGAGCTGCTTCTTCTGCTTCTTGCTCAGCTGAAGGTTGTGGTGGTGCTGAGTTCGATGATTCTACCTCTTCAGTCGCTGTTTCTTCGACCTCCATGTCCGCTGTGTCTGTCTGCATCGCTGTTCCTTCTGCTGCTGGGGTCGATGTTGCTGCTGCCATCGCTGCCTCGTCCGCTGCTATTGATGATGCTGTAGTTGAGTCTGCCATGGTTGCCTTGGATGTGATGGAGACGCGTCTGGAAATTCGAGGCGCGCTGGGATCTTGTTTGTTGGCGTCGCGTGGAAAGAATAAAGGCTCCGAGGCCACGTGGTTTTGGACTCACGTGACTTTCTATAAGATCGGGCTCACCTCACATCAAGAAATTTCTCTGAAGAAGACCATCACCACCTCGAACCAGCAGTGGAGAAGATGGCGAGCTCATCAAGACAGAAGCTGGACAGCAACAGCAACAGCAACAGCAACAGCGCATCTCCCACTCAAGACATCAGCGCATTCCTACACTCTGTCCAGGACGCACTCGTTCCCCTCACACGCACAGCTTCACAGCTCCCATCCTCATCCGACCTCGAGTTCCATCGGTCCCTCAACCCAGCACTCGCAAACAAACTCAATGCATCCTCACACTCACTCGTCGACCTCATCAACGGACTCACAGCATGGATCGACCCAGCCGCAGCATCGTCCTCTGCTCTCTCACCCGCAACACTCCCAGCCACGCTAAACAGCGCCGTTCCCAGAGGCATTGCAGACATCGTAGACTCCCTCTTCGAACGAGCCGACATCAGCCTAGACGAGTACACAGGCAAGCGAGAACCTAGGAAACCTGCTTTCACCGTCGTCGGTGGTAAGAAGAAGCAGCAAGACGCGAAGAAACAGGCGCAGCAGACCCAGGATGGAAACGCAAAGGGCAAAGGTAAAGCAACAACATCAGCACTACCATCACACATCCTCAATGCCCCCATCAAGAAACCACAACGGCTCTTCACCACCAAGCCAGACAACCGCTCACACATGCCCTGGGTCCGGCCTCTCAAGTATGGCAAACCACACGCGACATACACACCCTTGACCCAGTCCGGACAGAACCGACCCGGCGGACCCGATCCAGGCCAAGTCTGGAAGAACCCAAAGACCCGCCAAGGCATGTGGTGCTCCGAAGGCGACGCGAAAGATAACCCTTACTTCAACGAGATCATGCATGCCGAACTACCCCCACACGCTTCCGAGGCCCGAACACCCATCCGAACCGAAGCCCTCAACCCAGATCAGCCAGAAGCTCCCACCAATGCCGGACCCTTCACCTGGGTCGACACCGCGCAGGGAATCAACGCCCTCCTCGCCCATCTCAAAGAAGACCGTGTGCGCGAGATCGCAATCGACCTCGAACATACCTCCTACCGCTCCTACATGGGTCTCACCTGTCTCATGCAGATCAGCACACGCTGGGGTGACTGGATCGTCGATACCCTTGCCGACCCCGTACGCGAGACGGCCGAGCTTCTCAATGAGGCCTTTACGGATCCTACCAAGGTCAAGGTCTTGCATGGCGCCGATCACGACATACTCTGGATGCAGCGCGATCTGGGACTCTATATCGTTGGGCTGTTTGATACCTACCAGGCAGCCTGCATCTTGGAGTATCCCATGAAGGGACTCGCTTACCTACTCGAACGGTTCTGCTCCTTCCATGCCGATAAGCGCTACCAACTCGCCGACTGGCGCATCCGACCCCTCCCCAAAGAAATGCTCTACTACGCTAGGGAAGACACGCACGACCTCCTCTACGTGTACGACTGTCTCCTGTCTGAGCTCCGAGCGAAATCGAGCGAGGCAAACGATGGTGCCATGGCTGTCTTCCAGAGATCGAAGGCGACGGCCGCGAAGACGTATGCGAAGGATGTCTGGGATGTGGAGGGTTATAGTCGGGAGGGGTGGAGGACGTTGGTGCTTAAGTATGCGGGGATGAATCAGACGCCGAATGTGCCGAGGCAGTATTGGTTGGTTAGGGCTTTGCATCGGTGGAGGGATGAGGTGGCTAGGAAGGAGGATGAGAGTCCGAAGTGAGTCTTCTCTTCTCCCTCCCGGTCGGGTGTCCTCTGGCCCACTTTTCCTGACTGTTTCTAACTTTCTCACTCTCGCAGATACATTCTCTCCTCGACGTTCCTGCTCGCACTCGGCTCCAAAGCACCTCGATCACCACAGGAAACACTCAACGTGATCAAGTCCGGTCCTCGTGAACTCAAGGCGCGTCTGGGCGAGTTGACGAAGCTGATCGTGGATGAGCTTCGGGCCTTTGAGAAGAATGCGAGCGATGAGGCTGAGGCGATCCGGTTGGCTGCGATGGGTGATGTGAAGAAGGCTGCTGTGACGAAGGAGAAGGAGGATAGTGATGATGATTCGTCCGATGAGGAGGTGGGTGAGGTTGTGAAGCCGGATGGGGTTGGGGTTGCGGAGGATGTGGATATGTTTGAGGTTGATGCTGTGCCGTCCAAGCCGGATGCTCCTCCTCCATCGACGACGGTGCACAAGCCGGTCATTGAGGACGTCAGCACGAAGTCTGCGTCGTCGCCTCTGATTGCTTCGGATTTGCTCTGGTCTGGAGGACCGGCTGCGACAACGACGAAGGAGACGGTCGAGGGGATAGCGAAGAAGGTCCAGGAGAAGCCGAAGCGGTCTTTATTCTCTTTGCCTTCTGGATTTGGAGCTATGGCTCTCTTCGGCGGGAACACGTCCAAGGCGGTCTCTTCTTCTTCCGCGGCAGTTGCAGCGCCCGCTCCTGCTCCCGAGGCGAAGGCGGCTCCACCGATTGCGAGTACGCTTTTCGGCGGACTTCAAGAAGCGAATCAGCAACAGGCTCCTGCTCCACCACCTAGCTCTCAACTCATGCGAAGTTCGTCGAGGTCGTCCTCTGTGTCGTCGACGAAGGCGAGCGTGATCCGGGCTGGCTTTGCGGCTGCTGTTGGTGGTTTGCTCGGGAGTGGATCGAGCAAGGATGCAGGTGGTGATTCTTCTGTTGGGGCTGGTGATTATGAGATGGAGGAGGAGGAGGAAGGTGGTAGTGCGGTCAAGATGGCTTCTGGACGGAAGTTGAGCTCGATCACGCAGAAGTTGCTTGCGCGGGGGTTGCACAAAGAGGGAGGAGGAGAAGAGAAGGAGGAAGAGGAGGGACGGGATCTGGGTGCATTTGGGGATGTGGTTCGATTGAAGAAAAAGAAGGAGAAGGGGAAGAAGCGTGGGATTGAAGATACGGACGGCGAGGATGGATTGGAGGTGAAGAAGGCTCGTGTGGAAGGGGCTGAGGGGGAGAAGGAGAAGATGGGCTTTTTGAAGCCTTTTGATCTTTCGAAGGAGGTTTCGATCTTGGATGCTGTTGCTCCTGGTGGCGGTGGTGGGTCGGGTGGGAAGCGAGGTGGTGGCAGTGGGGGTAAGAAGGGTGGTGGGGGCAAAGGGAAGGAAGGAGGAGGAGGGGGTGGAGCGAACTTTGGTCCGGCGCCGAGGAAGAGGAATGAGTTGGGGAGTGGGAATCGGAGCGCTACCTTCCGCTAGCGATGCTCTCTCTCTCACAGGGCGACCAGTACCAACCTCTTCTCTCTCGATCACACCTAATCAGATCGCATTCATATTCACGCGGACTGCATAGGCCCGCGTTCAGACAGTCTCTCGTTCGGCCGGGGTTCGTTGTGTGTTGGTTGAAGACTTTTGTGTCCGTCCAACATGAGGCTGGTCTGTGCTTTCCCCCCGCCAACAACCTTGCAAGCGCCATGAAGCTCAGCACGGCCACAGATTCCCTCAGGAGTCATTAGTCATTCACGGGGAGCGGACAGCGTGTGCAGATCTCCTCTCCAGCTGGGTGGACGTTGCTCCCAGTAGTTGAGGTCTGGGTGTAAGCATGATTTGCTCGCTGTCTGGCTCCGCGGTTGAGGAGAGGCCATCAGCATACAATCGCATGCATTCATAGCGCATTCAACATCGCAGAATCCATTGTTCGAGAGCAGATTGCACACAGGGAAATGATGGAGCGAGTCTATGGAGAGCTGGAGGGAAAGTCCAAGAGAGGAGCGTGTGTGAAGCTGAGCTTTACTGTATGAGGTCCTCCTCCTCTATAAAAGGACTGAGCCATCGTCTGAACATCAACCACCATCTGCGCCCCTCTCTCTCTCTCTTGCGCTCGCTGCCTTTGCACCCGCAACACACACTTCACTACTGACTCACGCAGCTTCAACATTATCTCCACCGAACTACCACTGCCAGCGCACCCTCCAGAGTGAGGCTCCCAGTGTCAGATACAGCATTTACCTCAATCGACATCGACCTCTACCTCTACCTATCCCTCTCCCTCTCCCGACCCCGCCACCCCTCTCGCCCCTTATCTTAACATACCAACCCCAAACCCCAACCCTACCTCTCTCTCCCCGAACTCCCTCCTCATAACCCCTTCTCACTCCCCTCACCGCGGTCGAAATCGACTTTCATCTCAAAGGAAAGAAGTAAACCCTCTCCAAGCTGTCGCGCCCGCGCTCGCCCCCCGACGACTGTCGTCCGCCGAAACGGCAGCGCCAGCTGTCCCCGGCTACTTCTCAGCATCGATCTCAACAAGAACAACAACAACAGTATAACGACAACTACGCACTACTTTCGACTGCGCATACCATGCAGACGATTCTCAGTAACGAAGCTGGACCTTCCCGTCAGAACGGAGGGAGCTCCTCGGCGGCGGTGGAGAATGGCAAGAATAGTACCGCGGCGAACTACGATCTCAGTGCAGACAGTATGGTCAGCGCTTCGAGTAATGGGAATGGCGGCGCGGACTCAACGGCAGCAGCGGCGGCGGCAGACGACTCGGTACGTACCGTCTCCTCAGGGAAACGAGCGGTCCGGAATGGGAAAGCGCCTGCTCTGACAAGCGCTGAGGACGAGGACGAGCTCTCGGAGCTGAGTGAGGACGATGAAGAGGAGGAGGATGATGATGATGATGAGTTCCGGCCTATCTTTGAGGATAGCATGATCGACAAGAAGGAGTTCGTCCGGCTTGCGCTGCAGAGTTTGCGCGATCTTGGCTTTAAGTGAGTCTATTTTACGTTGACCTTGGAAGATGATTTCCCTGTGAGCTGAACTCCCTTGCCCTTTTTTTTCTGATGCTCTCGTCATTGCTCCTTCCAGAGCCGCTGCGCATGCCCTCGAAAAGGAATCAGGCGTCAAATTGGAACATCCCTCGATCACAGCATTCCGCACAGCCGTCCTCTCCGGCGAATGGAAGAATGCAGATCGACTTTTGATGGAAGGACTGAGGCATGCGGCTGCGCGGCGATTACGGCATGCTTCTTCTACAGGGACTGTCGCGGGAGCTTCAGGTTCGGGCTCGAGCTCGTCGGTCAATGTAAATTGTGTGCTGCGCGATCCTGAGTCGCAGAGTTTGGAAGTGAGTGATTTTTCCGCCCCCGCGTAGGTTGATTTGAGTCCTTGAATGCTGATGTGCTTGTTTTCCACTTCGTAGTCGATCAAGTTCGCTCTTCAGCAGCAACGATTCCTTGAACTGCTCGAAACCGGTCACAACAAGAAGGCACTCTCTGTCCTGCGCGACCGTCTTACACCTCTCAACTATGGCTCAGAAAGGCTTCACCAGCTGTCAAGGTATGTGCATTTTCCCTCTGACTTGCGCTTGTGTCTCATCTGGCCGTCCGTGGAACTGACCGATTTGCATGCCAATCTTCCATGGCCCTCCTTCGTTGTTACGCGAGCGCAGTCTGATGATGTGCGAATCGCCGGAACAGCTCCGCCTTCGCGCCAAATGGGACGGCGCAAAAGGCTACTCACGCCGAGACCTCCTCCAAGAGATCGAAAGTGCCGTCCTACCGACAGTTATGATTCCCAGTCGCCGTCTGCCCCAACTCCTCGAACAAGCGCAGATGCTCCAAAAACAGATGGATCCATATTACAACCTCGACAGTCGAACGGAACACCTCTCGCTCTATGTGGATGTCCAGTCGGATCGGTCGGGTTTCCCTTCACAGCCGTCGTTTACGCTTTTTGCACATAAGTCTGAAGTTTGGACTTTGGATTTTTCGCCGGATGGGCTGAAGTTGGCGAGTGGGGGGAAGGATCAGACTGTGGTTGCGTATGTTGTTTCTGTGAGTCTTCTCTCGCGGGACTGTGGGGCTTCGATTTACTCTATCTCAGTGCGTGTACTGACAGCTATCACTCGTTCTTGATTGCAGCCTTCGTTTGTGGAGAAGACGCATGTGTATGGGCCGTTCTCTGCGGGCGGGGTGAGCGCTGTCAAGTGGTCCCCTGACAGCCGACGCATCCTCTGTGCGGCGGAAGAGGCCGTATATCTGGTCGACACATCAGTGAGTAGGCCTTCGTTCGTCTGAGCATTTGACTCCGGAACTAACGTGATACCATGATGCATCAAACTCAGGACGGGACACACAAATCTTTCAGAGAGCATGTCTATAGAATTTCGGCCATTGCGTGGTTGCCTGATGGAAGTGGGTTTGTGACGGGCTCGATGGACGGCAAGATTCTCTTCTGGAACCTATCGGGGCAGGTAACGAGAAAGTGGGAGATCTCTCCTTACCGAGTTCTCGGACTCGACGTCTCAGCTGATGGACGACGAATGGTGGTGATCAGCTATCGGGCGGAGCCTCCTAAGGAACAACATTCGTCGGCGTCCTCGGTCTCATACTCGGACTCGCCCTCGCCGAGTTCGACGACGATGAGCCATCAGGACGATGCTCGGGCTGGGTTGAGCTCGTTGATGCGGGCGGGTCAGGAGAGGAATAGGATCTACTTCTACGATTTGGAGTCGTTCTCTGTGCTAGGGTGAGTTTAACTCTTGGGCAATCCAGGCTGAGCTTTTTGAAACTGACTTGGAATCTTTTCTGTTGCTTAATCAGGATGGCGGGAGCGACGGAGGAGATGACGTGTGCGAGTATCAGCAAGGACTCTCGATATGTCTTGATCAACAAGCGGCCGAACGAGACGCAGGTGTGGGACATTGAGACGCAGGAGGCGGTGCAGGTCTACCAGGGCCATACCATCTTCAAGAATATGATCGGGGCTTGCTTTGGTGGGGCGGAGAAGAACAATTTCATCGTGACAGGCAGTGAAGGTGAGTGTTTTCTGCTTTTTGGAATAGGAGATGGAGCTGGGGTGGGGAAGAACTGACTTTGCGTTTCGGATTTCTCTGGATTCAGACTCCAAGATTTACGTGTATCATCGCGTGTCGGGCCGGACTCTGGAGCGGCTGAGCCACGGTGCGGGTTGTGTGAACAATGTGGCGTGGCACCCGACCAACAAGGCGATGTTTGCCTCCGCATCGGACGATTCGAGTATCTGCGTGTGGCAGCCTGGTCAACGACGACGTGGTGGTTCGCTGAATGGGAGATCGGGCAGCGGTGGGAACAACAATGCGTCGAATGGTGGACTTGGCTCGTCTTCTTCGCAGGGCAATGGGTTTAGGAGGGCGAGCAGTGGGTTCTTGTCGCTTCTTAACAATGGGGCGAGTGGGTCGAGAGGGGATCGATCGGACTCGCGTCGGAAGAGTGAGGGTGCGAGTGCGAATGCGGCTGGGTTAATAAGTAGTGGTGGAGGTGGTGAAGGGAGTAGGGCGGCGGGAGGAGCGGGTGGGGAACATGGTTCTGGCTCTGGGTCGGAATCTGGGATGGGTGGACCGATTCCTTTCCCCTGGGCTGTCAGTCCGTTGCGGAGGGGTGATTCGACGGATGATGTGTCGATGTTGGATGAGGGGATGTATGATGATGGGTTGTGATGGGCTTCTTCCATCAGGCGCTTGGCCCTCTTTCAAGTCGGATGGATGGCGTCGCGGCGACGAGCAGCGCATTCGACGGTGACGGACTCTCACCATACCCGGCTCTGCGATCGTTGGGTCCGAATCTCCTTCCATCTGCACGAAGGACAAAGTCGACACATCCGACCCTCTCATCCTTCGGTCAGCCTTGTGCACGCATGCATGTCTGTGGTCCATCAAAGGTCCCCTTTCAGCAATCGTCAACGCACGGCCACAGCCCACCTCCTCGCCCCTGCCCCGCTCTCTCTATCTTTGGTCTTTCAAGTTCTCCGGTCCGACGGCACTCATCTCTCAATTCTGTACCACCACCTGCCAAGTCTTCACTCTCGAACTCGGCCCCCCCCCGACAATGGTTTCTCAGCAAGTATGCCTACCCTTTTCTCACCCATCAACGATCAACCGCCAGACTGTACCTTTTCCTACCCATCCGCATGGCCGTCCCGCTTTCGCCTCAAGATTTCCCCCTTTCATCAAGTGTACACTTCAACCCCCACCCCAACGCCCCTCTGAATCCGAATGGACGACCGATGCCCCTTCCCCCTTTTCTCTTCGAATCCGGCCTGATTCCCCCCATTTCTAGTCTCTACTACTACTGTGTCTGGCGCTCTTCTTCCCTTCCTCTCTCTCAGCCTTCTCTCATCCATGTCCTCTGTTGTGCCATCAATCCGAACACCGCTTCCATCGTTGAATGTTGTCGAGGGCGAGAAGGAAAGAAAGAAAGCTCACTTTACTCCCCGCATTTGGAATCGTTCCCTTCCCCTCGCCCCCCTCCACGTCCCACAAGATCTTTGAGGAGGCCATTCAGAAAAGATGAGCAGCGCAGTATTGAAGAAGAAGAACAGCAGCAGTTCCAGTACGAGCAGCGCGAAGGCCAGTGCTTCGGCGCCCCGTCCTCGGTCTGCGAACACCGTCTTCGCATACAAGGCAGCCTCACTCGGACTCGGCATCGCCCTCCGCGCCTTCCTGCTCCAAGTCGGACGCGTGCAAGATGCATCATCAGCAGTGCCCTACACAGACGCCGACTACGCAGTTTACACCTCAGCAGCATCCCACTTGCTCAGGGGATGTCCATTCGACAGCATTCTCGCCGTCATGACCATCTCCGACGACATGAACGAGATCATCGAGACCAAGTTCCCCTCGGCTGCCTGTGCGCAGGGATGGGCGGCCGTCGCTGCTCGGTATGCCCTCGCGGCTGACCCACGTCGGACACCTGTCGACAGCTACATCTTGGATCCGGACAGTATCTTTATGCTCATCGTCAATGGCGCATACACCCTCCTCCGTCGGCCTTTTGGTCTCCTTGCCAACTTGGGCGACCCTTTCCAGCGCGCGACGTACCGGTACACCCCGCTCTTGGCTCTCGCTCTCGCTCCCGGAGAATGGGCAGGCTGGTCCGACGTCTTCGGCAAGTGGCTCTTCATCGGTGCCGATGTTCTCTGTGGGGTCCTCATGTGGGCCGTGCTGGAGCAACGACACCAACAACGGACGAGGACTCGCAGACGTACAAGCTCAGGAGTCGAGTTCCAATCCGAGGGAACCTACTGGAGCTGGTACCCGACTATTCTCTGGCTGCTCAACCCTTTCCCCGCTCAGATCTCCACACGGGGATCGAGCGAGAGTGTATTGGGCGTGTTCGTGCTCTTGTTTCTCCTCAGCTTCCTCGCGACCAACCCGGAGCGGAGCGAGATCAGATCCGCAACAGTGACAGCAGTAGCAGACGAGAAGAGCAGCTCAAAAGGAGGCGACGAAGTAGTCGACTCGGAACCGCCTATGACTCCCCTTACTCCAACATTCGGAACTGCCGCCCCAGCACCCGAAACTGCCCTCGCTCCCTCCGAATGGACTTTACCCACCCTAGCCTCTTCCGCCTTCCTCAGTCTCGCAGCCAACTTCAAGCTGTTCCCCATCATCTACGGCGCACCCATCTTGGCTCACTTGGCCGCTGTGTCGGGTAGCGCGCGAGATGGACCTATCGGCGCGGACTCGTTAACTCCCTGGGAGAAGGAGGAGCTTGAGAATGGACAGCGACCGACGGGGAGGAGTTGGTTGCAGCGGAATCGGGCTGGAATCAAGTACACGCTTATGTGCGCGTACATCTTTGGTGGGATCAACTTGACCCTCTTTGGAATGTGAGTAACCTTTGCACAAACCTCTACTGTATACCCTTCGCTTCTTTGAACTCACTTCCCTCCCCTCCACAGGTTCGGCTTGTCATATCTGCAAAATGCCGTGGTTTACCACCTGATCCGACGCGATCACCGCCACAACTTCAGCGCATACTACCTCCCCACTTACCTCCTGGACGTAGTCCCCACGTTAGGAATTCCCGCGTCAGCTTCTCTGCTCTCCTTCCTCCCGGAATCCCTCAAGACCCTCCTACCAACGAACTCAGCGCCCCTCCTAGTTCAACTGCAACCCCTCCTGGCTTTCGTGCCCCAGCTCAGTCTGGTACTCTACCTCGGTTTCGCACTCGGAGCTCATGATCTCGTTTTCGCGTGCGCTGCGCAGACGCTGGCGTTCGTAGCCTTCAACAAGGTCATTACGTCGCAGTACTTCCTCTGGTTCCTTTGGCTGCTTCCTTTGATCTTGCCAGATCTTCAGTTTGCGAGCACGTTCGAAGGGTTGGCTGTGCTTGGTGCATGGGTCGGGTCTCAGGTATGTCCCGGCTTTTCCTCCTTCTTACCTCTTCGCACTTTATGAGAAGCTCACCGCTTTGAAACTCTCTCCGACAGGCACTCTGGCTTTCGCAAGCATATCTCCTCGAATTCGCAGGGCAAGACGTCCACTTGCGCATCTGGGCAGCCTCTATCGTCATGCTTCTCTCCCACACCTGGATCCTGAGCACCTGTCTCCGTGCATGGAGAAGAGCGCGTGTCCAGCGGTTGGAACTGCTCAACAAGAAGGGACAATGATTTGCTCGCCCCCCCTTGCCCCCATCATCTCTCATATTTCCTTTCCCCTTCTCAAAACGCGCGCAGTCCTCAAGCTTTGGCCGAATACTGTAACCCGCTCAACCTCGATGTCTTGATGCTATCTGCGACACAAATGGAAACGTTGTCTACTTGCTCACTCATCCGAAATAGGGACATTGCCTTTGCCAGAGAGGGGAAGGAGAGAACGTGGAAAGGGACAAGGGATGTAGGAAAGAGAACAAATCGAGGTGATGATTACGGATGCTACAGAAAGTACAACAAGGCTACCGGGTGCCCCTGCAAACCTACTCCCCTGGTCGAGTGGGAGGCGGATCATCGCAGGCTCGGGGGCACCGTCTAAACACATCCATGCAGCCTCCGCATACATGGTGCTTTGTCGAGTGAAGAAGCAAAAGAAGAAGAAAATGTCAGTAGTACAAGCAAGGTGGAGGAGGAAGTGAGAAGAGGCCCGGAATTCTATAGAAGTACAAAGAGGTTCCCGGGTGCCCCTGCAAACCTACTCCCCTGGTCGAGTGGGAGGCGGATCATCGCAGGCTCGGGGACACCGTCTGAACACACACATACAGCCTCCGCATGTACGGTGCTTTGTCGAGTCGAACTCCCTGTCCATCCATTGGCACTCCCTCTCGATCGATCTATGTCTTTCCCCATGGAACGGGGGGACGGCGAGCAAGACGAAGCGAAGAGGACGAGGAAGACGAGGGAGACGAGGCGAAGGAGGCGAGGCGAGGAAGACGAGGGAGACGAGGCGAAGGAGGCGAGGCGAGGAAGGCGAGGAAGGAGAGGCAAGGAAGACCAGTTGTTGAGCGGGAGAGACCGGCTACCAAGACGATGGAGGAGGTCGAGTGGGACTTGAGGGGAGACGAGGAGGCGAGGTGACCGGTCTTGAGGGAGGAGGTCAACCTTGAGGAAGTCGGTCTTGAGGAAGTCGGCCATGATGAAGAGATGGCAGCACCAGGAACGACTGAGGTGCCCGAGGGAGGATGCCGCCTTGCTGTGGACCAAAGTCCATCCCTCCCTATCCCTCCCCATCCCTCCCTATCCCTCCCCATCCCTCACCATCCCTCCCCATCCCTCCCTGTCCCTCCCTGTACCTCCCTGTCCCTGAATATCCCTGCCCATCCCTGACTGTCCAAGCCCATCCATTGGCACTCCCTCTCGATCGATCTATGTCTTTCCCCGTAGAACGGGGGGACGGCGAGCAAGACGAAACGAAGAGGGCGAGGAAGGCGAGGAAGACGAGTCGAGATGATGAAGGCGAGGCGAGGGATACCAGTTCTTGAGCGGACGAGACCCATGACGAGGGAGGGAAGGAGGGAGGCCGACCAGGTCTTGAAGTAGGTAGGCAGGTAGGGAGGGAGGGAGGCCGGCCAGAACCTTGAGGTGGAAGAGGAAGGGCGACCAGCACACTTGAGGTTGAAGAAGGAGGCCGACCAGGACACTTGAGGTATGTAGGGAGGGGGAGGTCGGCCAGAACAAGAGGTAGAAGGAGAGACCGGCCAGGACTTCGAGGTCGAGGAGAGGGTGACCGATAAGGTGGAGGGCGAGGCCGAGCGGAGGGCGACCCCGGTAGGTAGGGAGGGAGGCCGGTCAAGACTTGAGGTGAGAGGGGAGTCCGGCCAGGACACTTGAGGTCGATGGGAGGAAGGCCGGCCAAGACTTGAGGTACGTCGGAAGGGAGGTCGACCATCACTTGAGGTGGAAGGGGAGGAAGCCCAGCCAGGACTTGAGGTAGAGGGAGGGTGACCGGTCTTGAGGGAGGGAGGGGTTCGACCAGGACTTGAGTTGGATGGGGAAAGGCGACCGGTAGGGAGGGAGCAAGGAAGGAAGGAAAGGGGTCGGCCTTGAGGTGGAAAGGGGAAGGCGACCGGTCTTGAATGTTGAGCTGGAGGTCCTACTGCTTGAGGCAGGGGTGGGGCGGTGGATGGGGTCGGCGGCGTCGATGGATGGGTGGGTGGGCGAGTGTCGATGGGTGTGTGGGCGAGTGGATGAGTGGTCGAGGGTGAGAGCATGAGGGAAGGTGAGTGTGAGAGTGTGTGAGAAGGTGTGTGTGAGAGAGAGTATGTGAGAAGGGCTTGGGTGAGGGAGGGAGCCCAGAGTGGATGTGTGATGAGGAGGAAAAAATTGGGAGGGACCTGGGTGGATGGGGGGCCTTCTTTTATAACTTTTACCCCCTTCAAACGCACAGACCATTTTCTCTTCCTCCTCTAGATGATCCTGAAGGGCGCCATTGAGGGATTGCGGTCCTGGACACTGACGAGATCCCTAACCGTCTCTGATGAGGTAGAGAGTTGACTTGTGATGCTCACCTGTTCGAGCTCCGTCGATGGCGCCATACACTGCTGGAGGGCCTACCGTCCTCCACGTAGGATTGACTTTGGAGCCAGCAAGCTGTCTTGCCCTTGACCCACAAAAGAGTGTCGAGCTGCGCGAAGAGAGCCCCATCCTGGAGAGAGGGAGAGAGGCTTGTAAGGATCTCCCAAAGCTGGGCTGTTCTTGGCCTGCAGGAATAGCTCAACGGGATCAGCCAGCAGCCTTCCCACGATGCGTTGCAGAGACGCGCGCAGGACTTACGATGTCAGCCGATGATAGGATTGGCCTTGCCTTGATGTCTAACGGCATTGGTGGCCGCAGCCTCGCTGTCGGCGGGATCGGTCGTCTGACTCGCCAGCCGGCGTGCTCCTCACTGCCCAATCGGAATGCTGGATGTGTTGTCCATTCCCTGCTGAGAATCCATTCGCCTGCCGCCCTCCATCAGAGTTCAGGAATGCCATAGCTCTTTTTGCTGAGGTTCATACTGTAAGGAATGATGCTGCTAGGAAGGGGCAAAGGGGAAGGCGCACGGAAAAGAGAAAAGTCAGCTGTCCTGCCATCACTGGGCGTACATCGGATCGCGTCCAGACTAATGCTGGCGGAGAAAGAAGGAGAGGTGAGCTACTGCAGTGTACAGCCAGGCAGGCGTGAATGAGCAGGTCCTGTTGTCTTTCTGGCTTTGGAATGACTTCCTATCCTTGCGAATTCCTGGTTGTCGTCGCCGTCGTCGTCCACGCTGGCAGCTGGACCGTTGGAATTTTGGAAAATCACAGGAACACCCCCCACGCACGCAGCAAGCCGAAGGGGCAGTTCGATCTCTATGTAGAGAGCTCGCAGCTCTGGACGATGGCCTTGAGCAGAAGAATATGATCAGATTGTGAGAAGATGTGGTAGCACAGACGAGGAAATGTTCATGGAAGCGTCAGTGCTGGGATAGAGACCCAGCGGAACTCATTTATACTCAAACGTGCACCAAGACCATTCGACGCCGGAGATGGTGAGCATCGGCTAGTCATACTTGCCTGACAATTTCTACGAGCGGAGGAGTCTACCTGCTGCTAGCAGACGATGGACGAAGAGCCTGGTTGGAACGTTCATGTTGCCTCTTGTTGGTGCATTCCTGGCGGTCATCGTCGCCGTCGTTCTTTTTCAACGCTGGCAGCGACGAACGACGACCAGCACGAGCAGAGCAAACCGAAAGACATCTTGCTTTTGCTGTCCCGCTTGCAGCGCTGAGGATACGATGGCCGCAAGTTGATGAGAGAGGAATGGATGCGAGGAAGGGTTAGTGGCCAGCGGACGATGGGAACGAAGGCAACCTGCACGGCGCTAGTGCAAGTAGGCATGGACATGTAGATATGCAGCGAATATGCGAGCGTCGGTGAGGAAAGTGATCCTGTACTCGCCTGACCTCTTTCACCGGCCGACGGAACGACCCAGCTGTCCGCAGACGAAGGCTGAGAAACATACTAGATCGACATATTTCATGGTAGCTTGTGCGCATCGAGGATCGAGCAAGTCGACATCATTCCTTCGACTTCGAAGTCGAAGTCATTCCTTCCGAGAACTCGTTAGGAGTTAGGAAAACATGACATTCCTGCTTCCCAAGCGCCGCCATATGTTCCGTCAATCCTCCGTATGCACCTGTGTCTAGACCATCTGCGATCCCCGACGAATGATCCTTTACTACCCAGGGCCAGAGTGCGGCTGTTTCCGCGTCGATCCCAAGGACGCCAGTCCCAACTGTCTGTCAACAAGTCCCCTCGAGATCGTGCCCGGAGCTGCGGAAGGTTCAGGATGGAGCCCAGAGCTGCCGAGGGAGCGAGAATTGGTAGCTCCGACGCCATCAAGAATGGTCCAGCTGCTGAGATGGAGCGCGCGTCGGACGGAAGCCCCAAGATTGGTCCGAATGTGTATCCTTGGTCTGCCGTCGCGGAGCACCATGCAATTGTGGCGAGCTGGACCCAGCGATTGCATTCGTACACGCATCATACCCTGAAACTGCCTTCGGACTGCGAGTATTGTCGCTTAGCTCGTGTTCTCGGTCGGAGCCTATCGATTCGGCTGGGATTGGTAGTATAGGAGATGCTGTGAGACGTGCTAAGAGAGCCAAGCGACGATCCTTCCTCCAGGAGCGAGTCTTCCATCTCCGTGCGCCGTAGTCGACTCGGCCCGCTTGACTTGCGCGCATTGCTCCCGGTCCCAGTAAGTGTGGGTATCTGAGTCCATTCTTCTTCTCGTCAAGTCGCAGTTGCAGAACCTGTGTAATGGCGATGGAAGGCTTGGATTGTGCTGCTTGGTGAGGATGGCATGGAGAGGAAGAGCGAGTTAGCGGGAAGAAGTGCTTGTAGAAAGGGCTCAGGGACCGCTGGGAAGCAGAGGCAAGGCTCAGTTGAACAGATCAGCATTTCGAGTGAAGCCCAGCAAAACAACACGTTTCAACTTGTTTACCGCACTTCACATACTGGCTGACTCCTGATGCCTGCTCATTGATTCCTGATGACCTTCGTGGGTGGCGAGTCGGCGAGAGTGTTGAGGGGAGAGACGGCGTCTTGCTGTTGGCGTCAGAGCAGGCGCTCCTCGCCACAAAGAGCCAATTCGAACTTGGAAAACGTCGTTCGTATTAAGTGGAGAGAGAGAATCGACAGAGGCCGGTGTCTGTGGTATGGGTGGTGGTAATCTTGTCGGCGCTTACAGGAGCAGCACGGAAGGGGGAACGGGGGGGGGGGGGGGGGGGGGGGG